>CALNHX010007261.1:0-25764 GCA_940337035.1 Agriotes lineatus
GATGGCAGTGCTATCCAGTATTATAAGGTCATTTTGAATGTGTTGATAATTTAAGTGATACATTACATTGCAAGTCTGTTGTTTTTCAATTCTATCATATTCTGGTCCATCTGGAGAAAAATATTGAACGTTGGGTAACTTTTTCTGTCGTTGCCTATAGAATTTCTTAGGTTTGAAATTGAAGTTGAGAATTTTACCCATGCAACGATAGAGTAGAACTATTTTCAGTTTCCATTACTGCATACTTTAGAGTTTTAACTTTACTTACGAAGACAGAAGGTGCTCTTTTGCTTCTCCTTTGAGTAAAACGAATATATCCCGACAAGCATCAATAATGATCAAACTAGCGTTCCACCATAAATTAGATGATTGTGTTAAGTTTAAGAAAATTAGGGCAATTTAAATGTAGTTCATAATATGCGATCTTGGA
The DNA here is from genome assembly GCA_940337035.1 of Agriotes lineatus. Lineage (NCBI taxonomy): Eukaryota > Metazoa > Arthropoda > Insecta > Coleoptera > Elateridae > Agriotes > Agriotes lineatus. The sequence goes on from CALNHX010007261.1 coordinate 431, forward strand.
AGCCACTTCCTACGCAAGTATCAGCGTTGGTGTCACTTAACTGTGGCAAGTTGCAGCGTTATTAGTAGTGTAGCTATGGGGCTTTTGGACCACTTTTCACCTTGAAGTCTTTCAAGGTCACGAAGAGGTGGCGAGGTAAAGGTCATGTGGTGAGGTCATTGACCTCAGGCTTAGGCGGCACTTCCGGTTCCCACGATGAATTTTGGGGCTAAAAGTCTAATTTTTATTTTTTTTCCAAAAAATAGAAAAAACAAAATTTCCACGATGAATTTTTGGGGCTAAAAGTCTAATTTTGACATTTTTACAAGATACCCTGGCGTATCAACATTTTCTTAGGCTCAATCGGATGTGAGTCATTGCCTGGTAATGCCAGACTTGTCGAGACTTGTTTAAGCGAGTGTGTGTGTCTGGCCGGATGTTATTGTCTACACCGGATGTTATTGTCTGCGCATTTACTGAATGCATTTAAAACTAATTGTATGGAGTCATTGTTTGAGAAATGTGCAAGGTTGCTAAAACTAAACCGAATGTTATTGTCTGGGAGTTCAAACCTATCCAGACTTAGTTAAACGGATGTGATTGTTTGAAAATGTGCAAGGTTGGTAAAAATAATTGTATGAAGTCATTGTTTGAGAAAATCTGCACGACTGTTAAAAATAATTGAATGGAGTCTTTTTCTAGAAATTTTTGTTGAATGTAGTTAATGACCCCCATTATCAGTGTCTGAAGGAATTTGCGGCGATAAACAAATAGACCGCTGGCCAACCTGACGTGTTTATGTAACCGATTTTATGGGCACAACAGTGTAATAAACTTGTATTTATTTGTCTAAAACGGACATGTATAAAATTATTACAAATATATTATGCATCACTGGCCAATCTGACATGTTCCTGTTACCAGTTTTATAAGCACAACGGTTGTAATAAAACGGCAATTGTAAATATGCCCTGTATTTAATAGTCTAAAACGTATATGTATAAAATTATTACAAATATATTATGCATCAGACAATGCGGTAGAGATGTTGTTGTCATCTCTGTTGTAAAAATTTTATACATGTACGTTTTAGACAAATAAATATAAGCATATTTACAATTGTCGTGTTATTACACTCTTGTGCTTATAAAACCGGGTACAAGAACATGTCAGGTTGACCAGAGATTTATAATATATTTGTAATAATTTTATGCATATACGTTTTTAAACAAATAAATAAAAGTTTATTACACCGTTTGTGCTTATAAAATCGGTTACAAGAACATGTCAGGTTGGCCAGCGGTCCTATTTATTCATCGCCGCAAATTCCTTCAGACACTGACAATGGAGGTCATAACTACATTCAGCAAAAATTTCCAGGACAAAAAACTTTATTCAATTTTTAGCAGTCGTGCAGATTTTATTAACAATGACTTCATACAATTATTTTTACCAACCTTGCACATTTTCAAACAATCACGTCCGTTTAAACAAGTCTGGGACAGGTTTGAACCCCCCAGACCAATAACATCCGGTTTATTTTTAGCAACCTTGTACATTTCTCAAACAATGATTTTATACAATTAGTTTTAGCTGCATTCATCAATGCGTAGACAATAACATCCGGTGTAGACAATAACAACCGGTCAGGACACCCACACCCACTTAAACAAGTCTCGACAAGTCTAAAGTTTTATGTTAAGGAAATGGCAAACAGGGCAGTCCTGGAGCAATATAAGTATAATTTATAAATTTCTGTAAATAGTCGGATAACACCTAGTTTTTGTGCAGGCGCAAAGGGACATTTGGTGCAGGCGCCTATGTTTGTAGATGAGATATGCGGGATGTAGCATTGTAACTTGCTAATAATGATTGTGTAAGAAACCAAAAAATATGCCTGCGTAAGTTCAGAGTTAATTCTTCCCATAACAATTGACAAAAAAGCTTCATTATACGATATTGGTTTGTAATAATAATTTATTAATTTCAATTTGCTTGTTTAAAACAATGTATTTTAATACTAACATATGAGCAAATGAAAACGAAATCAAGGTTGGCTTTGGAAAAAACTAAGTCATGTGGTTTATTACTTCTGATGTTTTTTAATTTAAATATGGACAGTTATTATAATAGTCCATATCCAACATCATGTGAATTAATAATCGACATATATTTCAGTTTTCAAAAGCCAAGCATGGATGATTTCATTTTTGTTTGCTCACACATTACTAAATACAGATATAGGACAATAATTTCGAGTTAAAGTAATTGAAAAAGTAATTTATGTTGTGCAATTACAATTACCAAGTAATTGATAATTGAATTACTATTTTATTTAAGTAATTGAGACCCTGGTAATTTTATTACTTCATTGGGTGGTAATTGGGAATTGGAGATTGGGAATTGGTAATTAATTACTTTTATAAAGTGATTTGCCTATCTCTGACATAAGCGCCCACCTCCAGATTGTAAATTTTTTCACATACCCTTGCAGAAAAAGCACTTTAGGTCATGCAATATTGGGTAATTCCGTTAATCCTCTGAGAGGGTAAGTTTTCTTGTTACGAAAATAAGTGTTGAAAAAAATGTTTCCCGGCGAACTAACTGAACTCTCAAAGATATCTCTTTCTCTTCGAACTTGATAAAGTGTTTTTGGGGTAATGTATTTCTCTAGAAATTGTAAACTTTGTAGCAGCCCAAAAATACAAATAGGTTTTCTGTTTGCATCATTAGAGTAACACAAACTTACCATTTTGAACCATGTTGTATAAAGGATTACGAATCGCAGGTTTTGCGAAATATAATTGCCTGTTCGTATGCTTAAATTTAAATGATTGGTAACTCTCTGTAACACCAAAACTTTAAAAAGTTTTGGTTAATGTAGTTTGTCATTATATTACCTTATTATTCTAATGTATGTGTAAATTACATAGTTCTCCCTCTTTCTCATTTAAAATAACCTATAGAAGTGGCAACAAGCGTTTTTGACTTTTTGGGAAAGGCGGTCTACATTTTAAGTTAAAATTCACTACACGTTTCCAGCAGCTCATAACTTCCGCAAAAATAATGCGTAGAGCGGGATGGACATGAGAAGACACCAGTAAGTGACGTCATATGCGCCGACGGCTATCATTAAGCTTCAGTCATTGAGAGCGCTTATTTGTTTTTGAAAAGGGGTCGCAACATGGCAAATTCAGAAAATTTACAAAAACTACAGAATAAGATACACGCGCCACGATTAATCGAACAAAGCTCACAAACAAAAACTGAGAAAATAGTAAACAGCCAATGTTTGACCGCGTTTTTGCGATCCATGTAAAGTAGGTTTTTTTCCTATAAAAATTTTCAAGGTCAAATAATTTAGGGTTTATGTTGCATAACTTAGATTCCTTTAAAAAAATATGTTGGCAAAATTTGTTTTTAGTAACTTTATAGAACTAAAAATCGGTGGGAATTTAAAATCTGGCATTAAAGTTCTATGTACATCAAAAGCTCTTGCTAATCTTTCGTAAACGTCTTCTTCTGGTGTGTTAAGATGCAGATCCAACAGTTCCTCTGCACACTTCACTACATTTAATTTTAAAGATTCGTTTTTACGCGTATTCAGTTTCAAAAAAGAAAAACTGACAATTTAATTTTAAATGTCAAAGTGACACAAGTCGTTTACAGAAAAACCTGACAAAAAATAAATTTTCTAATAATTTAAAAAAAAGCAGTTTTGCTAATTTTATCTTGACCTTGAAAATTTTTATAAGAAAAAAAACGTGTGTACAGAAAATTAGAGGTAAAATTTAATCGACATGAGTTTTTTATAGTTAAAATTAATGCTTGCAGTTATAAGTCTTTAAATACATTGGCTAATTATTACAAAGTTCAATCTAGTATCATCAACGTATTTTGAATGATAATGCAGTTAGTGTTTCTCTTGAAATGTTGTTTTATTGATTGTTAGCGTCAACCAGGCTGTAAAAAGGACAAGCAAAGGCAATCGACCTTCTCAGTCGGAGCTGGTCGCGGGTAAAACAAAAGACTCAAATCTTTAGCTGTAAGAAAATTATGGGCACCAAGTAGCAGAAAACCCGGCACTTTGCTAATCCAAAGGTATACTGCAGAAGGCGCCACTAACCAAACCTGAAAAATTAAAGACGACGAAAAGGGCAAACCTAAAATTCGCAAACGTAGATAGTGAGTTCAATATAATATATTTCAACAAAAGTGCTCGGCGGTACATACATAAACAAATTTCAATAACGGAAAAACCAAATTAAAATATCACATTTTAAATCACAGTAGCATAAATATTAATAAGAATCGTCCATCGCAACTATATCAGTAATCAATAACCCTCTAGATGTTTAATACCAATAAATATGGCAGCAAGTTTTTATTTAGCAAATTGAATTTCCGAAGAACTACTAGGCCTACAACCGCGGCTAAAATTATTACTGTTTAAACTCAGGGTAGAAGGTTGAATGTGACCCCAAATCCTCAAATGCAAGAAACTGTTAGTTTGGCATTCATATTTATTATCAAATTATTATATTGACGCAAGATCTTGGTTCAGATAGGGCGCTATCTAACCTGGAAATCGCGTGGTAATTTATGAAATTTATAAATAATACTTCAAAACGTCAGGTAAAGCGGGTTCATTACTGAAATGTCTCGCAAGTACTTAATTGTTTTAGGTCAACTCAACCGAAACTCTTCGGTCATTGACATGACCTGAATCCAAATTTAAATGAAGCTTATGCAATTTCGCTTCACAACAACACATATTGAACGGTAATATTCACCCGGATGGCATGTGAGGACACATCCAAGATTATGTTTACAGTAGCTAGGTTATGCTGATAGGACTGTGCTACACAGGTGAGCTTCTAAGTTTACGCTATTAGGTCTAATAATTTAAAAGGGTAACCTAATGTCTGCCGAATAAGATATACTGTGGTATGTGTCAAACACATTAAAAATCCTAATACAAATTCGGGGGACATGTACGCAAGGGTGTTTTTAATTTGTAGGTTAAACTCGAGGCACCTATGATGCGACGCAGGTTTACTGGATAAAACACTTCTTGGGCAGCTACATAGCAGCTCGTGGATGTGTGGAAAGCCCTGTCGAATACGTCCACGGAGTTCACAGTGGGCCTGCGCTAAAACCGTCGATATGCAGGTATCGTAAGGGGTTCAAATATTTTTTGGCGGATTGAATTGGTCTCAACCTAACTACAGGATCGGAGCTTTCTAGCACACGGGTCCCAAGCACGGAGGTCGCAATAAATCCAAGGGGTCGAATTTGATTGTACGTGGAGAAAAAAGGAGCTCTTTGATGTTCCACTCACAGCTTTGCCAAAATTTAACCATGTGCTTGACGCAATTGAATCCAGAAAGACGTCTGATTTGAAAAATTCCCAAAAATTTTTCCTCAATGGGACGTCATTCAAATATTCGAACTAAAAAGGGAATCAAAAACGGGTTTTCGCAGGGAAGGATGCTAGCGAAAAAACCAGAACATTGTACGTATCACAAACGCAATTCACTCAGCAACCTTTTGTATCAAGGCACGAAGGCAAAATGGACGAAAATTGGCTGATAAGGCCTAAAAATTGTGAGAAACGGGGGAAATATTGGGTATGTAACCAAACTAGCACGAGCATAAAGTTGGGCCTAACCTAGAGCAAATTAATTAAGAATATTTTCACCTATTGAAACTCAAAAATAGACTGATAGCTCAATTAGAACATGGGCAAAAATTTTGCTTTAACTAAAATAGGGCAAATAATTACAGAAGTATTTAAAAGTGACCTTTGGCTCATAACAAGACCTTTGGCTCATAACAAGATCTATTAAATTCTAAGAACCAGAAGTCTTTATCAATACACTTACATTCCATGTCGAAATAAAATATTTGTATAAAAAGCTAATATTTACTCTTAGTTTAGCATTTTTTTCAAATAAACCCTATTTATCATCTGTATAAAGAAGTCATATCGTGAAGCAAATGTAGATATTTTTCTTGTTTCTGAAAAACGTATATCTATTTTTGAAGCTTTGAAATATTACGTTTTCGATGCTAACTCTTCCCACATGATTTAACATGATTTGAACTCATACAGGTTAATTTAATATGCTTTCCGCAGAAACGCATTATTTTAGTATAGTAAATGAAACAAACGTTTTAATTAAAATGTAATTACAAGTCGCGTACTTCAAGTCATTACTTTCGAAAGTTGATATTCGTTCATTACTGCTCAGAACTACTAAACAAAACAGTGAATTCTCTTTAAAAATAATTAATTTTCTGCTGCAGTATGACAGGAAAGGCTGGGACAATATTACAGAAAAGAGGTTGGCGATAAGCCGATTATTAGGTTTATTGTTTCCTAAAAACAGATTTTATTGGATTACGTCGCTTTAATTTATGGAATTAAAAATATTTTACTAAGTAAGTTCGTTTGTAAGGATAGAGAAAACTTAGCAAGTTTTTTATTATAACTGTTTTATATAATAATGGTGGGGCACTAACACCCCATGAAGGAGCGTAGCCTGCAAGGCGGAAGGTCAGAGCTTCTGTATCCTCGCTATAATTTACGTTAAATTAAGGAGTTGATTCGTAATTAAAGATTAGTTAAAATTTGAGTATGAATAAGTATTATTTAGACTGCACCTCTCCCATGAATTTGTGTAAAAAGATGCCTTTTCAGTGGACGGAATAAAAACTAAACTACGAAATCGGTTTCGAACCTGAAGAAATCAATTGAATTACACTGTCCAAAAGCTGAAGAAAAAAGAACGTTGCACAAGCAGAGTATAAATGTACAGAAACATTTTAAAGAAGAGATAAGGGAAGCACACTCGATATATAGGTACATGAAACGGTAGGAAATATTTAAATGCCTATAGGAAATTTTAAGAAAGAAGTGTGGAAATGTTTAAGGCAGTAGGAGGAATTAATGTCTAAGCTAGAAAATATAAATATGGCGAAGTACAATGAAAGCTCTCGCTTACATGAGTTGCATTTAGAACAGCTTCAATATAGATAGCACTTAAGTCGACAGAATTCATGAATTGATAATGATAAGTTGACTCAAAATATGTATGTGAAAGAAGTGGGTATTAAAAATTATACATAATCAGGAGAACCAGAAAAACAACAGAAGTATAGATTGTTATGTTATCTCGACCTCATTTGTTCTACCTAAATTTTACTAAATACAACCATGTGCCAGGAGCTTATAATCAAATTTATCTGGGCAAACTTAAAATGCTCGCGTTGTATGGAATTTCCCCGCAAACACTTTCTTGCAGTGCACGAATTGCTTATTTGTTTCGACATCCGGGCGTCAGGGCCTAAAAATTCTTGGAATATATGCGTGTTACCTTGTGAAATATTAGGGAGGAAAATAAATGTTGAGCAAGCTCTTTGTCTTAAGCAATAACGAAACTAGACCTTAAAGCCCAATGTTTTCTTTCAATAACTTAGCGCTTAAAGTTCTTAAGAATTGTCTTTGCAACTTGATATTTAAGCCCCTGGAATTCCTGTACGTAGCATTGCAAGTGTGTGGGAACCTTTTTCTTTATGCTTTGTTAACTGGGACTTCCGCCTGGTTCTTTGAGTAACGTTTCACTTCATGGCGCAATAGCGAGACGGAAAAGTCAGTCGGTTTGCTGCCAAAGAGAGGTGCTTTCCCGGGGAACGAGGAACAAATTTTGTGGTCTTCACGCTGCAATTATATTTTGAAGGCAGTTCTGATAACAGCTAGTAGTTGGTCGCAACTCAAAGTATTCGGTAGGGCGGATTAGGGTCGATGTTGTATTAGCCGGCTCAAATTATAGGCGAGTCACCTTTTGTCGCCTTTTGCCCTCCCATCAGGGGTGGAAAAGCATGTTGCATACATTGCACATTTAGTCAAGGTGCCCTCATAAGCCTACAGTGTTAGTCGTGTTAATGGGAAAAGTTTCTGCATTCTTGCAAATCCTGTGAAGTCGTGCTTAATTGAAGCAATTTGTCGTCTCCCGCTGGCTGCCGCTTTTATTCGTGGGGTACAACTACCATTTTTGGCCTCCCGTTGCCGAACGAGTTCTGCACAACCCTTACGCTGGGAAAGCGTGCATCCCACCTCAGCGGTCACTAGGATCTCTGCCCCAAGCAATCACCAGGCCGGCCCCGTCATCCCCAGACAACCATGGTTGGGCTACCCAAGGTAAATGTCCAACTTATTATTAGATTGCGCAGTTAAGTACTTCGCGGAAGTGCCGTATCCTTTTGGTGTGCGCCGATTCTCTTCGTTAAAGGGCCGTATAAATATTAACTTTTGTCATGAAAAGTAACTGTGGGAAAAGTTTTCCCTGTTTTTCCTTTCGTTTTGCATGTGAAATTTTTGTGGTATTGTTTAGCAATTAAGATAACTTTTGCTGGGATCCCCTATAATTTTCAGCTAGGGTGTACCGCTTGTATATTTAACTTGAAACTCTATGTGTGTTTGACTCATTAAATATTAATTTTGTTGAAGCCAGCTTATTTATTAGTAGCATTTTAGAAACCTTTAGGGTGTTCCACCCGTAATTGGCCAAGGTCACTTGTACTGAAGTGTAAAGCCAAAACATGTTTTTTTGTATTGATCAAGCCCTAAGAATACCGGCTTGAATTAAGCTTATCTTTCAGCAGAGCGGCCTGGCAGGTAAATTATTTTTAAGGTGACGGTGAAGAGGCGGCTCGCAGCGAACCCAGTGCGTTTCTGGCATAGTGACCGTGCACTTTCTTGCTTTGGTCACGGAGCAATTTCTTTAAAAGTAAGTGGCGTTTTGGTAATACCATTTTGAGTAGAGTTATAGGGTAAGTGACGTCGGCTTTTAACTAAGCTTTCGAACTACCCCTTTACGACTGAGCTAAGCCGAGGGGAACAGGAACGCCTCCATCAGTTCCGACACATTTTAAGATCTGTGTTATCGTAAAAACCGGCGAACCCTCTATTCTTTTTCTCCGATTTAATAGCTAATGCAGTCAATGCCGATTAAAGTAAATTATCATGTGACAAGATTCATATATATTGCATTCGCGATCTTTCTGGATGAGGGTTGGCTATGATTTCATTTTATCAAGTTACTTTCTTTATTATATTTTTTGTTTCCTTTAGGTTTTCCTGTTATTAAAAACTACGTCCAGGTAGTTCATGTCAAGCTCGTGTCAATTTGAATTCAAGTTGAATTAACGCAGCACGAAGAAGCCCAAAACGATATCAAAAGAAACCAAAGTACACATTAAAAAATGTTTTGAAACCCTACGAAATATGCGGCCTGATTTAACCCATGATTGTCTGGTAAACAGCGTTTGCAATATTCTTGGGGTAAAGATAATTACATACATCTTTTGTATATTTACCTAATAACGCATTAATTTTTAGTTTGGGAGGTCGACAATAGAAATTATTATAAAACAACAGCCTAAAGAGTTTCAATCTTCTGTCGTTGGCGTAAGCTGTAAATCTAGTTTATATCAACCTCTTTTTTTAGGAAGGACTTGCAACAACTGATTTGGCAATATAAATCCGAAAATAGGTTTTTTACAGTAAGTGATTTATTGGTTGATAGTAAGGAACAGTGTGGGTTTACGGGGAAGGGGGGGGGGGGAGAACATTGCTATGCGAAATTCTAAAATCTATATGATATAAGTATAAACTTAATAATGGACGCAAAATTTTATTTTAAAAATTCCGATAAAAATATCACCGTCGTGTACCTTAATGAAAAGTGGATCTACCAAAATGGATCTACGATTCGTCGTTGGGTTCACGAAGATGATAGTAAAAGTAATCCATCTAAATTCAGGGGGAGGGAAAACGACTCACAATTTTGCATGCTGGAATTAAATTTGGGTTTTACCTAAGATTAATGGTAAATGTGTGGTAGTTATGGACAACTCTCCTTATCATTCTGTGCAGTTGAACAAAACGCCCACATTTTCCACCAAAAAAAGGCGAAATGCAGGAATGGCTGGTTAAACACAGTGTAAAGTTTTCTGATAACTATACAAAAAACAGCTTTGGCAGTTAATTAAACCTTTTAGAGAAAATCACAGCAAACGCTATGCAGTCGACGAACTTTTAAAAAAGAAAGGTAATGAGGTTCTTAGATTACCCCCCTACCATTGTCAATGCAACCCTATCGAAATGGCATGGGGGTTTTGTAAGACCTATTATAACAAACATATAAATTCGCGGCCACCGTCTAAGGATAGGGTTACAAATTTATGGTCTGAAGCTCTTTTAAAATGTTCACCAGACATGTGGCAAAATTATTGTAAGCTTTGTGAAGAACTTGTTTCGGCAGACTGGACAAAACGGATGGGTAACCTTTCGTTTGAAAATATTCCTCCCATCATTATTTCACTAGCAGAATCTAATTCTGAATCACAGTCAGAATCGGAGTCAGAATCTCTTAGTGAAGTAATGGAAGTGGAATAAAAAATTCTATCATTTCGGTTCAAAATTTCAGTAAATATTCAAGAGCAAAAACGCAGTTATTGCAAACGTGGCAAACAAAAAAGGCTGCCAAACAAGCCAAAAAGGCAGTCATCAGTAATTTAGACGTAAGTAACCAGAAAGAGTTATTTAAGCAACAGAGGCGTTTACTATACCTGTACACTACCACGGGAACGTCGGAGCAATCATATAGCAATGCAAAGTGAACAAGAAAATTGAAGATCAAACCCCCTGAGTGGATGTAGCGAAAGTGCAGTAGAAACAAAGCACAGCATAGTGCGGTAGTTCATATTTTATTCTCTGTGCATGGTTGAAATTATAGCATTTTTCAGGTACTCTACGGAACAGTAGCTTAATTCCATGTTTCTCCTTCAGTTCGTTTAGGCGCTTATTGTAAAGAAGGGATTAACCGAGATACCTACTATAACATGAAAATAAAAGACGTGTTGCCAATATCGTCGAAAATACGCTAAAACACAGAGGAAGACAATTAAAATTCTAACAATTTTCTGCTACTTGTAAAAAACATGTGATTAGTTTAATCAAATTTTAGATTTATAAAATCTTTTGCGTTAAGATACAGAGGAAGCGCTTGCAACAGCGCAAACGATAAATGATAGAAAACATAACCTTAAGATAAAATTATCGAACGTCAAATATTAAAGTCACAATTCAACTCCTTAAACACCAATCACACTGCCAAAACTGTCTAAATTCCATGGCCAACCCTCATCCAGAAAGATCGCGAATGCAATATATTTACTGTTACTGTGCTGTGGTACATAAAATCTTAGCAAATATAATTAATCAGCTGCTAATAAACACAGTAAACAACACAGGATATCAGAATATGATCTTCTTGCCCAAGCAAAATGGAGGTTAAAACATAAAATGTTAAGGCTTTTCCAAATGTAAGACAAACAGGTGAACTAATTAGAAGAGAACAGTGGAACTACCCAAAGTGGTTTATCGACCTTGTGTTGTTCTGATGATTTTAAAAGTAATGTCTGAAATAAGCAAATTCAATTGTCTGAATAGAATTATATTCATTCAGCGATTTTGGCGTCTGAACTGGGTTTTCATGACCTTCTATTTAGGCGTCTCTCCCTATTTGATTTTTTTTAAATTTAAGGTCATTCAAACGCAGAATTTTTTTCAGATAACTTTTCTGCGTAACCAATTTTGAAATGTAGAATATGGTCAAGCCTCTTATTAAATTTACAATAATATTTTCTTTTCGCTTTATGTTGGGATTAACTTTAAGAGACAGGGTAACAAATGAAGCTATACTACAAAGAACTTGGGTTCTGGATGTGGTAGAAAGGGTTGTGAATCTCATGTGGAGTTGGGCGGGCGACGTGGCAAGGACGAGGGACGACTGGTGAACGAAAATTATTGTATGGAACCTAGACAAGACGTTTACCGAAACAGAGGACTCGATGGACGGTTGATGATGGCAAACGTTAAGGGAGGCCTATTTCCTGCAGTGGACGAGAGAGGCTAAGTGATAATGATGATGATGACACTAGTTAGCGCTTCAGTTTGGTCACTAGGCATAAAATATTCAAATATTATTATTTAATATTTTGCAGTTTAGTTTAGTTGTAGTTGTATTAATAATTCTTGATCAATTTGGGTTTACTAGAATTGTCTATAAATTACTTTAGGATCTAATTTTCTCTAAAACAATTTTCTTCCACTGTTCCGTTAGAGTATGCAATTGGATAGCATTTGCAGGGTGCAAATTTGGTTTTATATTTTTTAAATGTCAGGTGATTTTTAACTTGGTTAGTAAAGTCCTCTTTGTCAGTGCGAATTTGGATTGGTATTATATTTTAGTTTCTGTCGCGCTTTAATAATTGCCAGAAATAATTTAGTTTTTGCAGCTGAAGGGCGATGCACTTCTGTTTCGCGTATACTGGAATCCATGTTAAATTAATGAAGTTTTTAACTCTCTCCGAGTTACGTTAGCAACGAACTATTTATTTTGTGGTACCTCACATTAACGTTTCGAGTTAAATAACTGGTTTGTACGTTTAATTACTATTTAATAACGTTTTTCATTTACAGTGTATTCGATTATTTTATGTGGTTTGTACTATTACATTCATAAATTGTAAAGATAGCTACTATGTTGAATATTTTTTTGTTTTTGTTTATTAAGACTAACGATTGTTTTTACTAAATTTAATAGAATTATATTTACTGATAGGTCTATCAAAATCACAAATTGAAGAAAGAGAGCGTCTGAAAAGGTAACGTGGATAAATATTGTGATACAGCGGATAGTATAGCTATTAGAGAAGACGAAAAAGGTTGTTTTTGCTCGATTTAAGGGTATTTATTTACCATTAGGACTGCGTAAATTAGAAATTGAAGAAGGAAAGCTCTGTGTGTGTAAAATACATATAATAGTACCGGGTGGCCATAAATATCTGAGATCCCGGTAGCCATGGAATTAGCTACCTACTTATAAATGTTGGTTAGTATTATATTTCAATTACAAAAAGTAGTGGTACCTATATAATGTAATAAAATGCAATAAAAAGAGGGAAATGTGCCCCGGATTCTGTAGTTTAGCCTACGACTCGATTATAAAAATCTCCTGTTCTAACTCCATTACTTATTGCAATCTGTAATAATTTTTGACAGATAGGAATTTTAGTTGTGATGACATTACTGACATTTAGTTTAGTTGTATTCATCACTTTAATAAAGCGGTGTTGATTCCAAAGTTAATGTGATATCAGATATTTATGGCCACCCGGTAGAAACAGGAAAGTTGCTTTTACTCGATTTAATGGAATTTTATTTCTGTAGGCTTATGGGAATCAGAAATTGGAGAAGGAAAGCAATGAAAGGGTAGTGAGAAATATTGTAATTTCACAGAAGTTTGTAGAGTTATCAAACAGAAGAAGAAAATAAGGGAGATCGTTTTTATCCGATTCCACAAAATTACATGGACTCTTAGATTTATGGCAACCAAAAGCTCTGAAAGGCTATAATGGTTGAATATTGTGACACAATTCAAGGCCCACACATGGTTGTACATCTATCAAAGAAGAAAAAGGGATAGTTTCTACTCGATTCAACAGAATTTTACTCGTAGGTTTACAAGAATCATAAATTGGGGAATAAAAATGATTAAATACACGAATATTGTAAACCAGCCTAAGACGGGATTGTAGACGTATAAGAAGATGAAGTAGAACATTGAATTCGACCGTTGCCCGTAATGGTAGTTTTTTCCGAGTTATGCCGTACTTGTCGACTTAAACTTGACATTTCTTTGCTCACGATGTCAGTTTATTCAAAAGTTTTCTAAAGGCTAATGTTGTTATATACCGAGGAGTATAATAGTATATAATGAGGGACACCAGATTTCAACACCAGTCTTTTAAAAACTGAAGAAGCAAACAGCAAGACCTTAAAATGATAAGTTCAATTGGACGACCACGGCATAACTCAGCACAACCTACCATTAGAAGAAAATTGGGCAGCTCTGATAGGAAAGAATAGGGAAATATTGTAAAGCAAAGAAAGATTCAAAGGGGGTTATAAATAGATCTTTAAAGAACAAGGTTGTGGTTATTCAACCCAATAGAGTTTAATTTTCCTATAGGTCTGTGGAAATTATAAAGTGAAAAAAATAATAAAACATTTACAAGGGTGGAGTAAAGGAATATAGCAAGCCAATATCTTAGAATGCTTATAGAGTTGTCAAAGAAGAAGAAAACAATTGACTTTTGCCCATTTCAAAAGAATTTTATTTACCCTTAGATCTATGGGAAGCAATACTTCTAAAGGGTAAAATGGAGGAATATTCTGAAGCAAGTCAAGATTCACAGAGGGTTGTAAAGCCATCATAGAATATTGCTTTTACTCTATTTAAAATATATTTATCCTTAGATATATGCCAATCAGAACTCGGACCGAAATCTATGACGGTGTACAATGGAGAATTTTTTAAAAAAAGCCTAGACCTACAGAAGGTTTTAATGCTATCAATGAAGCAAACGGTTGCTTTTACTCGATCGAACAGATTTTTAAAACCATTAGGTTGATGCCATTAAGAACTTTGAGAAAGAGCTGTGGGAAATGCTAGAATACAGGAATATTGTGCCACGAACCACAAAGGCTTCTAGAGTCATCTGTGAATGAGAAGAAAAAGCGAAATATTGTTTTTATTCCAATAAACAATATTTTACCTACCCTTACGTTTACGAGAATAAGAAATTGGAAAAGAAAACACTGTGAATTGGGCGAATATAGTAATATTGTAAAGCAAACCAACAACCACAGAAGGTTGCCGAGATATCAGAGAAAAAGAAGAAGAAAATATTGTTTTCACTACATTTAACAGAATTTTATTTACCCTAAGGTCTATGTCAATTTGAAATTGGGGAAGGCGGACGTCTGAAAGGGTGAAATGGAGAAATAGCGTGAAGCAAGCCAATATCTAAAGAGCGTTGGAGAGCATCAAGGAAAAGGAAGACGGCGATTGTTAGTCGGTACAACATAATTTAGTTATACTTAGATGTATGCGAATCAGAAATTTTACAAGGCAATCCTTTAGAAGAATGAATTGGAAGTGAATGGGTTATAGAACTATCAAAGAGAAATAAAGAGATTGGTTTTACTCTGTTTAATAGAATCTTTGCTCCTAGTTTTGTTTATCGGAACCAAAGACTGGAGAAGTAGGGCCTCCAAATTAGTAGTCTGCAAGAGTGATAAGGATCCAAAGAGGGTTATTAATCTAAAATTATGATTTCCTAATGCCGTGTAGCCGAACTTCCAAGAAAGGAAATTCGGTAAATACCCGCAACAACGATCGCTTTCAGGCTCGCAGCTTTTTGTAGATTATGTAAACAGTCTGCGAAGTATTGTGAGGGCAGAAATATGATAATGAAATAGTAGATGCGAAAATCGCTTGTCGATATTGTACTATAGACCCTTGTTCTCCCCTTTTTATGTAAGATCATAGTTAATAATGCTGGATATTACGCGCCTTTCTTATGGGTCGTTTTCGGTTTGCTTCGGTGCCTGCGTTTAATTAGTTTCCCTCATTTGCATCTTGTTTGGCTGCTTTCCAATTTTTTAGTGCAGGCTTCAAGGGCAGAAGGTTGCTAGTACGTAGCAGAAAATTGCCAAATGTTTGTCGTGTACACAAGTAGTGCTTTGCGGTTAGTGATCACAACATGTGTCCGGGCGGCCACAGATGAGGGTTATTCTGTGACCAAGCGGTAAATTACCTGGCTTTTTGCTGCACATTAGATTTTCCTTCTTGCTAAAATGACAATTATTTCTTGTAATTACCCGGAATTACAAGAAGTTATAAATTTACCGAGCTTAATATAGTGAAAATTATGAACGAATGTTTTAAAAATACAATTTTAACACTAGAAAGTAGTACATACAGGGCGAAGTGTCACTATAAGGTACAGTTCCTCAAAATATTTTTGATTTCGAAAAGATACAGCGACGTTAAATTTTTGCAATTTTGCAATATACTGGGAGAAGTAAGAACATTTGGTATGAACTTTAATCTAACCAACGTTCCTTGTAATAAAAACTAGAAACTATACTAGAATTTCAGCCATAGATACATAAAATGTGCTTAAAAGTTATTAATGAATTAGGATTACTCTTCTTCTTGGGACCTCTAACCTTTGTTGGGTTTTCACTTGCCATCGGCTGCCACAGTTCTGTTTTAATAGGCTGAGTAACTTTCCCTGTGCTACGAAGTGTTCCATGTCATCGTGTTTCTGTTGTATGCTGATTGAGAGTGTCTCTTTCTTCTACTTTTGTTTATATAGAATCCTCATTTATTCCATATTTGGTTTACTTTAAATTTCTAGTGTTTACTGGGGCATTTATTTTTTTGGTAATTTAATAAATAAAATTAGAATTTTGTCTGGTTTGGTTTCCTTTATAGCCTTATAATACTTTTGTTATAGTCAGTATCCATGTCATAGTTAAGGCGACTACTACAAATATTTGCTACTTACTTGGTGTATTCTTTTCCGAATTCTAAGGATTCCAACTATGCACGCATTATTCCATTAAGAACTGTTATCTTCCTTTTACTTAATTTTTCCATATTTTTGGGTTTTCTTTCCGTTGTTCTTTTTTAGTTTTGTGTTTTGCTTTTAACTCTTTAATATAATTTTTTTTTTTTTCATTGTAATATATTAGCAATCGAAATATAAGTAAAGTACAATTCCATAAGCTAATTTGTGGTCTATAAGTATATGACATGCTAAGGATCACACCCAGCGGTGCTACCTTAAATAATAATGTAACTACATCTTAATAATATATATACAGTGTAATTTGGCACAGCTAATAGTTTTATGAATCTAAACTGCTAAGTCTGTAGGCCACTTTCTTTGCAGACGTCTTGGTTGGTTTGTATTAGCTAGCAATGGTTGTATGCTTTCGTTACTATGGGCTTGAAGTTTTGTTTTGTGGCTGGTAGCGTATTGGACTATCACTTCCTTAATGTATGGCATTTGTAGGTCTTCATGAAGGGTGCGGTTTGATATGAACCAAGGGGCATTCGTTAGGGCACGCAATGTTTTGGATTGAAATCGCTGTAGAACGTCAACATTAGAGGAACTGGAACAACCCCATAGTTCTATCCCGTATGTCCAAATGGGTTTAATGATTGTTTTATACAGTAATAGTTTGTTTTCTAGCGAAAGTCCAGATTTTCTGCCGATAAGCCAGTAGAGTTGTTTTAGCCGTAGGTCCATTTCCTTTCTTTTCTTGGAGATGTGTAACTTCCACGTAAGCCTGCTGTCCATGTGCATTCCTAGATATTTAACTTCTTTGGATTGCTGTATTTGAGTACCATTTATTAAGATAGGTGGGCATTGTTGTCTACGTAAGGTAAAAGTAACTTGGACACATTTATCTTCATTTACTCGTATACGCCATTTTTCCATCCAATTGCTGATTTGGTTTATGTGCTCTTGTATAAGCTGACTTGCGCTTATTGGATCTTCATGGTAAGCAAGGATGGCCGTGTCATCCGCAAAGGTTCCAGTCACCGTTTGATTCGATGTTGGTAAGTCTGCAGTGTACACAAGGTATAGGAGGGGTCCGAGAACGCTGCCTTGTGGAACACCGGAGTTGATTTTCTTGATTTCCGACACTTCGGTGCCAAACTTTACTTGGAAGTAGCGATTTGAAAGATAGGATTTGAAAAGAAGGAAATATTGATGAGGAAAGGATTTCTTGATTTTGTATAGTAGTCCTAAGAGCCAGACCTTGTCAAACGCTTGTTTAACATCTACAAAAACGGCGCAACAATATAGTTTGCCTTCCATAGCCTTACATATCACGTCTACTATTCTGTGACATTGCTGCACTGTCGAGTGCCCATGTCTGAACCCGAATTGATGAAGTGGAAGTAATTCTTCTAAGAAAGTTTGGGCGTAAATTCTTTTTGTAATTAACTTTTCGAGTAGTTTCGATATAACTGGAAGTAGACTTATGGGTCTGTAAGATGCTATTTCGTTTGGAACTTTACCAGGCTTTGGTATCATAATAATTTGCGCAAATTTAAGTTGTGAAGGCCAGTACGTTACTCGAAGTATAGAGTTAAATAATACAGTTAGGAAGGTGATGCCTTTATTAGGGAGTTCTTTCTTTAATATAATAAATATAGTTTCTTGTACTTGTAAAGATACTATTAATTTATAGAATGACTTATGGGCAACAACAAGAATACTTGAAGCAATTGCTCAACGAGTCTGATACAGAGAGTGGCGCAAGTAATGAATTTAATGAATCTGACGAAAAATACCTTCCAGAAAACCAAGCAGGTGATGCATCAGATACTGGTGACGTTTTAGCAGATGTCAATAATCATATACAGTTAAATGACGAAGATATAAGCAGTGATAACAAAAAAAAGTAAATTTTAAGAAGCAAGTAAGCAAGCCAAGATAAAACTGAATGACACCGAACACCACCAACTGCAACTAGCACAATGGAACAACATACTTCTCGAAAAGGATAGTCCAGTACGCTCAACTATTTAGTAGTGTCATGTGTGACGTAATCATTTGTGAAACAAGCAGAAAAGCCAATCCAGTTTATGCAAAATATGATAGTGAATGCTTTGCAAAGGTTCCAAAGGTGGAGTAATCCATTACAACAGAGAAACTCAACGATTTTCAGGCTAATTTTATTACTGCCGTTGTGCATCATTCTGAATCGGTTCTTGGGCTATGACACACAGGATAGAAGTAGAAGGCACAAATTTAGAACAAGTACAGAATTCAAATACGTAAAGCTTCAAATGAGCGAAAACGGAAAACTAGAAGGAGAAATTAACCAAAGGCTTGGAGCAGCAGGGAGACTAATGCTATTAAAACACGTTCCTAGAGAAGAAATAAATACCTAAAGAAACTAAAGAAGGAATATATTAGAAATTGGCTTCACCGATAGTGATGTACTGCAACGAATCCTAGACAGTATCAAACAGGCATAAGTTAAACTAAGGAGCATAGAAATTCGATCTTTAAGAAAAATGAAAGATAAAACAAAGAAGTACCGAATAAAGAACGAAACGTTTAGAAACTTACTGAAGATAAAACAACTAGTAGTTCAAGAAAGGCAACTAAGATGGCTAGCACATATCAACATGATGGGAGAAGAAAGAGTTGTTATGTTGAGAAGAATATTCGTTGGCTAAAAATGTCAAAATATAACTTCAATGACTACTTGGATACAATTGCCGGCCGATTAGCTCCAATGGAGACGGTATGCAATTCTTTAAATACTCTACAATAATTAATAGAAGCTCATTAGGGAGCCAAAAAATTTACCAATTAACGACACTTGTATCCAGGTGTACAGTAGAAATTCGTAAACACACAGTAGAATAAAACATTCTGAAAGAAAAGGTCAACCTCAATTTAGGTAGCAGTAACATAAGAACAAAATCACATTCGTCACATACAAGTTACAGGTGATTAATTTCTAAGCATCGGTTAATGTAGATTAAACAATATTGTAGTAAATATTATTTCAAGGTGCACCTTAATCCACTACTTAATTTACTGCCAAGTGACTAAACATTTATACACTTTAAAAATACACAAGTAAGTTACGCTAGGCAATTCGACAGTTTAAAGGAAGGTAACGGAGGTTTCTTCCTAGTAAAAAAACGTTAGTGTCTTTCTATGCTGCGATATCCAAAACAAAGTCTACGGGGTTTTGAGTGAACCCACAGTAGTTAAGACAGCAAGCAAATGCGGTACTTAACGAACCAGATCAATGACTACAGCACTCAATGGTTTTAAATTAAATAAACATATTACTTGTGGGTTAGATTCCTTTGGTGGAGCCCCTTATTAGTTCACGCAAAGCTGGCACAATGGGTTACAACCGGGAGCTGAAATGCAGCAGGTGCCTTCCAGGTCATAAAGCCGGGGTTATAGGTCGACCAGCTTAAGAAAAAAATGGTCAAAAATTGGAACTCCGGTTTACGAGGATGTAACGGACCAATTCGTGCCACCTGTATAGATTCATTTAATATCTTTTTATTATATCCTGCTAGCAATAAATCTTAACCGTATTCCTTATATGTCTCAGTATGTATTAAGTGGCTACGCATTATAAGTGTATTGGAGGCGCGTGAGTGGAATTTGGAATGCAGCAGACGAAAGATGCGGAGTTATAAATAGAAAAAGGCTGTGATGCGCGGGGCGCCAGGAAACTGCTTGGTGTTTGATCGCGAAGTCAGTCGCGGCAAGGAAAGTGACCCGTGCATGTGCGTGCCCTATAACCCCAGGTACGAAATGTGCTACTAAAGGCACCAGAAATGCCCAGAATAGTAAAATGTTCGCCTGTAGTAATCGCCAACCTCACAAAGGGGATCCTGAGTGGGAACCTAGACTACAAATGCATCAAAATACTTGGGCAACAAAGGTTGCTGCATCTGCCCTCCAGAGAAGCCGTTGTTTTCAAGTCATAGAAGCGTCGCCGTCGTTCGGGGAAGCAACCGAATGCAAGGTTGTTTCTGTTTGGAATAGAAATACGAAGTGAGATATTACTGCGACATCTTGGGCAAGCGTTTCATTAAAGGATTTCGTGCCTAAGACAACGAGGTTTAACCGCAACCAGACGAAGTAATTTCTTCATTCGATGATGCAACGCGTTTGCTTGGATTGGACGAGCAGCTTGACGCCTTCACGGATTCACGCACCCTTCGCACGCGTATAACGTATGCGTCAGCTGAATTCAAGAATTGCAACAAGAGCGGTTAAAGAATAGACAGCTTCGCCGGGTTCATCTGTGCGCTGAATTTAATTACATGTCGCGTTATCGAAGTTTGACTTCCATCGACAGTTGAACACTAGCGCACTATTTAAGGTGCTGTAGCGTACAGCCTTTTTATTGTATATTTTTACCTACATTTTTATGTAATAACGCGAGTAGAAGCAGCTTTCGCTGGTAGATAATTAAGGTATTGTTGACAGCTTTACTGTATGTTTGGACATTGTTCATTGTTGTTGTTTTATGTACAGGTATTTTCTTGTATGTGTGTTTTTCTTACAGATTATATATCATTTTATGTAAATTGTTTTTTTTTATTGCTCGCAGTGTGTGCATTCATCATTTCAGCATTCTAGGCAACAACGAGCAAATACAAAACAATATTAGCAGCTTTTTAGCCGCACTGACGATGTTAATAGAGTTTTTTGTCTCTACGACTGATTAAGCTAGCGAACCCAGGGCAATGTATATTAATAGTACAGTAGAGTATAGGGCTAAGTAAACGTACTGTTAGCAGGATTTCCAACTCGGGATCTCGACTACGGTTAAAGAAGATGCCTAAAATAGAATCACATCCATCTTAAACATGGTATGAAGAAAATGCAGGCAACTTAACCCGAAACTTGGGGATATGCCAAACATGCTACCACAAGGTCGATTAGCGTGCTCCCTAAAAATCCGTCAAAACATTTGACGCGAGAAACGAACTTCTCACCGAATTGCCAAGTTACAAAGTTTGGCCCGATTGGCGTTGCCAGATGCCAACAAAACCAGGACCAAAAGCTCGTAGTACTTGGACAATTATTAGGGACGCTTAACTGCAGGCCATGAAAATGCGGGAGGGAAGCACAAGCTATTCAAAATGTGCCATAACCTTGAAAAACCCAAACTGTTGGCTCATACTTAGAAAATTGTAGAAGCACAAAGCAAACGTAACAGAGTAACCACAAATGTTTACGAAGCAAGAGAAATTGAAAAAAGAAGGACCTAATAAGACGTGGAATGGCAAAGTATATAAAGCAACGGATAGCAGGGAAGTGGAGTACAAAAGTATATAAAAACATACAGCATATAGGAAGAAATTTAAGGAATTATGCAAAAGAGAGCACCACACACGTTCAGCCCAATAGATGCCTTACCCCAGAACATGGGCGTAGCCAGGATACCAGTTAGAAGGGGACATAAATTTAATTACCCAATCAACTACTACTATTATTATAGTTTTTTTCAATTTTTTACAAATTACAAAAATTATAAGTTGTAACATCATCAGTTTTCGCAAATCTGCTGCAGATCGAAGCTTATTTTTTTAAAATGTAGAATGTGAATTGCAATAATGATTATAAATCAACTGCCTTTGGTTTTTATAAATGTTTAGGGGTAGGCAACTGCCCACCCCTGCCCCTCCCTGGCTACACCCCTGCCCCAGAAGATAGATATGTAAAAGAATAGATAAGTAAGCTATTCTTTTTTACGATCAGTGTGCATTTATCACTTCCACAAAATTTTGCTTTCTAAACATATGAATAAAAAAGTTAGACTTTCACTTAAACATTTTACCGCTAATCAGTGATCACTCCTACTTACTATCTTTATTAATAAGAAATAAGGTAACACCATGCGAGGTAAATTGGTGAAAACAGATACGTAATTTGGAGACTATAGTTGTTTCATAACCAATCATTTGTGTCTTCATAGCTAACACAGTCACCATATTATTTATAGGTAGACGTTTACATTGCTCCCGATTTGTTGTGTCTAAAAATGTCATGAAACTTCTGTCGACAAAACATACTTCAATCTAATATGCACCTATATTTCTCTTAGAATCTTCAAAGTAGGTTTTTCCACATAAAGCCCCTATTCTTTTTTATTATTTTTCTCTTGAAAATAGATTTACCTACTGGGTTTCGGAATATTTTTTGTTAGAGTAACACACCTGGCAGAAGAATTCTTCAGTTGACGGTTCACATATCTTAGAAGCACTTGGAAACTGTAGCATTTTATCAATGCTAGTAGAAGGTTCAATTAAACTTTAATCAGGTTGTGTTGGTCTACTTCGATGTTCTTTAGAAACAGGTTACTCAGTTCCAGAAAATTATGAAGGATGTTGAATTTGTACAAAGAGATATCGTTTTATAGAGAATTAATGATGCTAATGTTTGAAAAACTGATTCAAAGTGCTGGAACAAAGACAACGTCAAAACGACACCTATTATTGGCTTTGTCGTTTGAAAATTTTGAGCATGTAATCGCTTAAGATATTTGCACAAGCTTGTTTCAGTGTCCGATACACGCCAACGTCCAGAAGTTGCAGGTTTTTCTAAGACACCCACAAGTGATTTCAATTTATATGAAAAGGTTATCAAAATTATTAGGTTAGCCATGGAGGCTTTGTAAGTTTGAAGGTTTTCAGGAACACACAAAAAAGACCATAACGACTTTTAAGATTATTTGCGGCCGCTTGTACACAACTGCTCCGTGACTGTGTTCGAATTCTGCGAGTTACTGCTGCGTTATAAAGACACTATACTATTCTGTCTCATTTGTGATGTTTACTTTGTTTCTTAATTCATATTCTTATATGGGTATTTCGCCACTCTGCAAATTAAAATATTAAATAACGAAAATATTAACAACGAACGTTTCGAGGGACAATCTGCCCTCGTTATCAACGAATAACAATTAAAACTAACAATAAACTTATCTTTTTCACTGGAAGGAAAAACGACCAACCTCCAATTAATTTTTTGACATTGACGTTTGTTGATAAATGTACCTACTTGATCTCATCTTTAAGAATCGATAGCCAACTATTGTCTAAAAATATTGAGAAAGACGACACGCATTTTTCTTCGTTAAGTAAGATATATGCCGTTTCCTTAATTTTTCGCCTAGTTGATATCGATTCTTTAGACAAGATCTTTGTGTTGTCCCATTGTATTTTATGGTTTTCATCCCAAGCATGTTCTGCCAGCTTAGACTTATTGAATTGATACGTTTTCAACATATTTTTATGTTCTTTAACTCTAACTGCTAAAGGCCTGGATGTTTCACCGATATAATATTTCCCGCATTCACAGGGAATACTATATATACAATTCCTTGAATGTTGTTCTTCGTTGAACGGTTTAGTTTTTGTAAGAACTGACCGCAAAGTATTCATCGTTTTGAATACCGTCCTAACATTGAATCTATTTCCAATTCGTCTAATTTTGTCAGATATGCCTGGAATATATGGTATAGTTAGAGTATTATATTTTTGAGTGTCATTCCTTTGTATGTGTGTGGCATTGCTTCGTGTATTGAAAATATTCCGAACAAGAGTCTCTGGATAGCCATTATCTTGTAAAACATTAATAATAAATTCTTTCTCTTTTTTGAAAATTTTATCATTAGAGCAAACAACTTTGGCTCTGTCGTAGAGACTTTGTACAACGCCTGTCTTTATGTTTTTGTGATGGTTAGAATTAAAATGTAAGTACCTATTAGTATTGGTTTTCTTACGGTATACTGATGTTTCAAAAGTATTTATTGTGCGTGTGATTAGTGTATCAAGAAAGGGTAACTGATTGTTTTGCTCTGTTTCTAATGTGAATTTGATGGAGGTTTCTTTACTGTTAATATGTTCAAGAAATTTGTCCACCTCATCCATATCATAAGGCCAAATTGCAAAAACATCATCGACATATCTCTACCAAACTACTGGTTTGTTGGTGTACGTGTAGACATGTTGTTGTTCAAAGTCTTCCATAAAAATGTTACTAACAATGGGAGATAAAGGTGAACCCATTGCCATCCCGAAATGTTGTTGGTAAAATTGATTGTTTAGTTGAAAGTATGTCGTTTTAATGCATAGTGTTAAAAGTTCCATAATGGTACCAACGTTTAATGTTGTTCGTGTATGTAATGTGTTATCGTTTTGTAGTCTATGTTTAATGATGTTGAGTGTTTTGTCTACTGGAACATTAGTGAAGAGACTAACTACATCGAAAATAACCATTAAGTGTTGTGTGTTTATGTTTGCTTCTTTAAGTTTTTCAAGGAAATGGGGCGTGTTCTTTATATACGTGTCTGTATTTCCTGATATAGGAGTCAGTATTTTAAGTAAATATTTAGCTAAACTGTGACAAGGAGAACCTATAGAACTAACTATTGGCCTAAGTGGTACATTTGGTTTGTGTATCTTTGGTAATCCATAAAAATGTGGTGGTTTACTGTAGTGTGGTGTTAGCGTACGTCTTACAAAATCTGTAAATTGTTCTCTGTGTTTGTAAAGTGTTCTGTATATTTTTGTTTCTATTGTATGTGTTGGATCTTTATTTAGTTTAGTGTATTGTCCCTCACTAATTAGTGTTAAAAGTTTTTCGTTGTATGTGGTTGTGTCAAGTACTACTGTGGCGTTGCCTTTGTCTGCAGGTAGAATTTTAATTGTGTTATCGGTTTTTAGTGTGTGTAGTAAATGTTTTTCTTGTTTGGATATATTTTGTCTGATTGTGTAAGGTCGTTTTAGTATGATTTTGTTTCTAATTCTGTATTCCTGTCTAATATCTTCTGGAAGTTTTTGACAAGTTGAAACAATAAA
>CALNHX010007261.1:25787-76625 GCA_940337035.1 Agriotes lineatus
AATAATAATAATAATAATAATAATAATAATAAATGCTTTTATTAGATCGCTTTCATACAAAAAAAAGATAGAACAAAAATCTGCATATAAACATATTATTATCATGCGATCTAAAAGGTACGCAATCAGGTGGAAGGCCGCAAATGGCCCACCTCTGGTCTTCCTTGCGAACCTTTGGGGATTGTAACAAAAAAAAATTAAGCGTTGCAAACCATGATTGAAAAAAAAAAATTACAAGCAAAATGTTAGACAAAATATCATTGCTGATCGAGTAAATAGTTTTTCAGTTGCTTTTTGAATTTGTTTACAGTGAGTTCCCTTAACTGCAATGGGAGAGAGTTATATACCTTCGAAATGTTGTAACTGTATGATCTCTTATAAGTTGCTGTCCGGTGTTTTGGAATCGTGATTTGATTAGCTCTGCGAATATTTATTTTATGAATATTAGATCTAAAAATTATTCTTTTATATAAATATAAAGGTAATTTAGTTTTGATTATTTTATGATACAAACACATAGAATGAAACAACCGCCTGTTTTGCATATTTAGCCACCCTAACTCCTTCAATTTATGACTTACGCCATATCGTCGACTTATCCCAAAGATAAATCTTAGACAGCAATTTTGAATTCGTTGCAATTTTTTAATACAAACACTGTCCAAGCATGACCCATAAACAGTGCTACAAAAATTTGCTTTAGACAAAACTAAAGATTCGCATAACATAATTTTCAGCGACATGTTTAAATACTGTCTATTTGAGTAGAGGAGCTTTAAGTTGCAAAATGCATTTTTGACAATCTTTGCTGTCTGCTGCTTAAATCTTAATCCAAAATCGAGATCAAGTCCCAAATTTCTTGCACAGTCGACGATTGTAAGCGGTACGTTGTTAATATTAATATTAATTGCCACACCCCCAGCCAGGACTTCGGTTCTAGCTTTCGTACGGCCAAAGAGCATCATACAAGATTTACATGAATTTATATTTAAAGAATGATCTTCAGAAGCTTTAACCAATGTATTCAAATCTTGGTTGATATTTTCTATAGATTGCAATAATTGATCAGTGTTGAACGAGTAATACAGCTGGGTATCGTCTGCATACAGGTGATAATTAACAAATTTTAATTTCTTGTATAGCCTAGAAGTATATATGGTATATAACAGCGGTCCTAAAATTGAGCCTTGTGGTACTCCTTTAGTTATTACACGTTCAGTAGATTTTATACCATTTAAAGTTACTCTCTGTGTTCTGCCACTTAAGTAATTCTCAAAAAATTTCACAGCAGTTGCCCCCAGGCCAATAAATTTTAAAATACTAAGTAAAATTGCATGATTTAAGGTGTCGAAGGCCTTCGAGTAGTCCAACAGGATCAATGCAGTTAATTTATTATCATCTGTAGCACGAAAAATATCGTCTGTCACTGCCATTAATGCTGTAGAACAACTATGGCCTGGCCGAAACCCTGACTGCACCACCGGCAGAATATTATGGGACCTGGACCTGTTTTCGGAAATTTTTAATTTCCTTTTAGTTTCTGAAATATCTCAGGCGGATCGTTTTAAAAAAATCACCCTGTATCTATAAAAGAAAGTCACAACCCTGACTAATCAACGCAGAGCCGAAACCACTGGTACTAGAAACTTAAAATTTGGGTGGAAGCTTCAATTTGTTACGTAAGGTAGTGCTAAGAAAGGATTTTTTGAAATTCGACTCCTAAGGGGGTGAAAAGGGGTAAAATGTCTTTTCACGAATTCCTCAATATCTCTTACACCCGATAAGATATCGATTTGGTCTTTGCTTGCAAAGATTATCAATGCCAATACCTAGAAACGTATTTTAGGATTTTGCCCTAATCAACCCCTAAAGGTGCAAATCTGGATTGAGGGTCAATTAAAAAAACCCTACGCGGTACGCGACATTTGGGCGCCGCCGTTTGGGCGCCGCCGTTTGGGCGCCATACTTTTGACCGCCGGACGTTTAGGCGCCAGTAGTATACATTTTTAAATAGTTTGAAACTTCTAATAATGTTGCTTAATTATTTTTAATAATTTCACATAATGTCTTCTTGTAATTGTGGTAGATTATTTTGTAGTTCTACTTTTTATTATGTGACTATATGTATAATACTTAACTAACTGTAACCTGATTTTACTTGTTATATAATAAATAATTACTATCACGATGATATTTGTTTTAATTTTCTGGAAGGGTTTAAGATTATCAATGCAGAAGTTTTCATTTTTACCTAAGCCGTAAGTTGATTGTGTTACATTTTGTGGAGTAATTGTAAATTTACTTAAATAGATACATCTATATCAAATCTATTACACCTTGAACAATGTAATTTGAAATTGCTTGCAAAAATCATATTTACGATAAATAACAGAAGAATCGTGGACTATTTTTACTATTTCTAAATTTCGGCGCCCAAATGTCCAGCGCCCAATCGGCGGGGCCCAAACGGCGGCGCCCAGACGGCGGCGCCCAAATGTCCTGCTTCGAACCCTACCTATCTCCTATGTTTATTGAATTAGAACATTCTTTTTTTGGCATATAGATGTATTTTTAAAATATTTAGATATGGGGGTGTATGGGAATTTGAAAATTTTAACCCTAAACGGGTAAAAGGAGGAAAAACTGAAAAGGGGTAGGGAAGTTAAAATTATTAATTGTTTTCGCTGTGAGTTCTATTTCACAATAAAATGGGTTAAAAGGGATTTTTGAAATTCCACCCCTACGAGGGTGAAAAGGGGTAAAATGTGTTTACTTCCAAAGATTGTGAATGCAAATACCTAGAAACGTATTTCAGGATTTTGCCCTAATCAACCCCTAAAGGTGCAAATCTGGATTCGGGGTGAATTAAAAAACCATTCGTATCTCCTCTGTTTATGGACTTAGAACATTCTTTTTTGGCATATAGATGTATTTTTAAAATCTTTTCAAATGCGTCTAAGGGTTTTTTTTAAATATTACCCCTAAAGGGGCAAAAAAGAGACAAAACTGAAGAGGGGTAGCGGAGGGGGTAAAATAATTGATTTTTTTTCTTATGGGTGCATTTTAGACTAAAATGAGGTAGAAAAGGTTTTTAGAAATTTCACCCACAAGGGGATGAAACGGGTATTCCGCTATAATCTATATGTATAAAAGATAAAGCGCCAACTCAACAACGCGGATCCGTAGTAATCCTTGGTACCAGGAACTTGAAATTTGGCAAGAAGGGTCCTTTAGTTACATAGCGAAGTGCTAAGAAAGGCGTTTTCAAAATTCCACCCCTAAATGAAAGAAAAGAGGTAAAATGTCTTTCACGAATTTCTCAATATCTCGTAAGGCCCTATAATATATCGATTTGGTTTTTACTTAGAAAAGTTACCTACACAAGTTCCTAAAAACGTAATTCAGGATTCTGCACAGATCAACTCTAAAGGTGCAAATTTAGATTCAGGGGTAAATTGTAGAACCTTTCGTATTTCTTGTGGTTCCTGATGACCATGGTTTTTTGACATATGTGTTTTTAAATCATTAAAAAGTGATTTAAAGTTTTTATTCTAAAGTTGATTGTGAAAGGAGTAAAAATGGGGTAAAAGTAAAAAGAATTTAAAAAAGAGCTTCAAGTTATTGATTTCCTTCTGTGTGTTCAGTTTAGAATAAAATAGAAGGATTCCGAATTGAAAAATAGAAACCAATGTGTAAATATCAACAATATTAATTCTGAGCTTAAATCTGTGGTTTGTGGGGTACCTCAGGCTCCGTATTAGGTCCCATTCTATTTATTATCTACTCGTATATTAATGATTTATACCATCATATGACCCCCAGGAACTGATTATTTTTTGCTGATGACACTACTCTCTTGTCGTCCACAAAAAACTTACATACTTTGCATCAACTCTCTATTGAGAGTGAGAATCATGCAAAAAAATGGTTTTGTACAAATCAACTCAAGCTCAATCAACACAAAACCCAGAAACTTATCTTCTCCCCCACAAATACCATCGAAGGAGATTCGGTTAAATTGCTAGGAGTAGTGTTAGATGACTCTTTAAACTGGTCTTACCATGTTGAACATCTTAGTGCGAAACTATCGAGTGTCATATTTTTGCTGTGCGATTTTAAAACAGTTAGTTACACCAAAATTGCTAAGAATAACGTATTTTTCTCTGTTTCACTCAAATATTTCGTATGCTTTGATTTTATGGGGGAATTCTTCTCACGCTTTACGTATCTTTCGTCAACAGAAACAAGCTGTTAGAATTTTGTTAACGTTGGTAGTAGGGACCATTGTCATCCACTGTTCATTAACCTGGGTATCATGTCTCTACCGTGTTTATTTATATATGTCACTCTGTGTGAAATACAAAAAAACGTAGATACGTTCTCCACTAATCGTGATTATCACAATTATTTCACGAGAACTAATAATGCTTTAAGCAATCACGATTTACGCTGACCAAATCTATTAAAAATTATTACAATTTGAACCTGTACAATCACATTCCACAGCGTATAAAATCTATGGCATTAAGTAGTCTTAAGACTAATGTGAAGTGACATCTATTAAATTTATGTTTTTATTCAACGAAAGAGTATATGAATACACCATTTATGTAACTTCATATATTTTTAAAATATTCAATGTGTTAATTCTTTGGATATGTATATATACAGGGTGTATACGAATTCGACCGACAAACTTCGACGGTGTATTTACTGCCTAAAGATGTACCTAAATTGTTCGTATACTTATAACCAATCTCCTTTCATTTCAAAGTTAGAACCTCTTTTGTGACTTTTCTTTAATCGAACATTGAAATCGTCGAATGAAATTTTACTCAAATATCGAACTATACTAATTAATTAATGACATTAGGTACATATGAAACATGACATATAATTAATCAGACTACCAGTGGAAATAAAATATTCAAGTTTGGAGATTTGAATGCATGTAATTGTAGGAACACTAATTTTAATGATTTTTGGAAGTCCAGAATTATTTAAAGAGATAGCTAGGCCATAGCTGATAATACATTTTATTCTTAATATTCAAGCTAATGGATTTCTTCTCATTTTTATTTTATTTAATAAAATAAATCTTGAAAAATTCATAGTCTTTTTTCGAAATGTTTTGACCTGTGCAGAGTTTATCTTGCAGATAAGGATCAAGGTTGTCTAATCTTTTTTTTTTTTCTCCCTAACGACTACCGTTGCCCCCCGGAACCGCTCAAGCATTACTTCAGGGGGCGCGGGCGTCACTTAAACCTAAACCTTAATTAAGCGAAAATCTAGACCGCCCGTGCCGGGAGCTGAACTCTCAACCTCCGGCTCGAGCGCTCCATGATTTTCACTGTGACCTCGGCTGCAACGGCGATCGCCGCTCGCCTACCGAGGTCCCCAATCTTTTAGGCTGTATTTAGTGAGAGAAATATGCACCCAAAGTTTGTCGGTCGAATTCGTATACACCCTGTATATAACGTGGTAAAATAAACATTATTATTATTATTATTATTACATACACATTTCTAAGAAATATGTGAAGCATAAAAGGGTTATGGAGAACTGTTTTCGGAAGAATATTGTTTCCTTTTTACTTACAATATTGTTTTGCAGCGTTTGTTAGTTCAGCGTATTGAGTGAGGGAGGAGGGGAGTATTCTAGAATTCGTTGAAGATTTAAAAGAAAAACATTTGTAGTCCGTACGAATAATGGGCATCTTGCTAGTAGAATATAAAGGAAGATTACACAAAATTCGAATTGCTAAACTAGCTAGGACAAAAACTTCTTCAACTACAAGTAAGTAAGTAAGTAAGTAATTCTTTATTTAGCAACTTGCTAATAATAATACCACTATACAACATTTACAACGTCTAACAATGTCTAGCCTTCGCTTAACAAATAAAAGTCTTTTAGGTTTCGCTTAAATATTGCAGTACTTTTCGCTTTTTTAATACTGGCACTTAAGTTATTGTATTCTATTTGACCCTTATGAAAAATTGAATTTATACAAATACACTTTTTTTGAGTCCTCAAGTAAAAGTTTTCACTGTTTCGTGTTTCATGTTCATGTACATCACTACACAAGATTAATATGTTCTGAAGATAATTTGGCACTTCTTTTTTTATTATTTTATATATGAATATCATTGCTTGATATTTACCCAATTGCCTTACGTTTAACCACCTTAATTCATTTAACATATCCTTGATTCTAGTAAATCTGTCACATTTCAAAATAACCCTCATACATCTATTCTGTAGCACCTGCAGTCTGTTCAATGCCCCTTCACTAAGCAAATATAATATTGTCCCACAATAGAAAAAGTGCGGTCTCACGATTGAATTGTATACAAGTAATCGCGAGTACGCAGAAAGATATTTTCCTACACGAGCCAACACTCCTAATTTCTTGGATATTTTCTTACAGATGTAGTCAGCATGATAATTAAATTTTAAGTCCCTATCCACCATTATTCCCAAATACTTAATTTGTTCCACCACAGTTATTTCTTCATTTTCAATTGAAATTCTTGCATTAGACTCTTTGTAGATTTTATATAATGACCTATTTCCCAACATCATAAATTTAGTTTTGGACACATTCAATTTAAGTTTATTTGCTGACAACCATTTACCAACACTTGTCAATTCTTGATTTATAACGTTTACTACATCAACAAAATTTTCACCTGAATAATATATCGCTGTATCATCTGCAAAAAGATGGAAATTGCAGAACTCCATGCATGCAGCAACGTCATTGACATACAGCATAAATAATAAAGGACCCAATATGCTCCCTTGTGGTACGCCAACGTTTATGTCAAGTTCTGAAGATATTTCTTCACCGCACTTCACTTTTTGCCTTCTTTCACTTAGATAACAAGTCATCCAGGCAAGAACAGTACCTCTCAGTCCATACTTAAACAGTTTTTCAATTAAAATTTTTCTGTCGACTGTCTCGAAAGCTCTTTTTAAGTCTAGAAAGACCACTCCAACCATTTCATTTTTTTCTATGCTCATCTTCCAATTATGTAGTATACACTGAAGAGCCGTTTCGCAACTATATCCCTCCCGAAAACCTGACTGATGTTCACACAAGATGTTGTTTTCTTTTAAAAAATTTGATAACTCCATATAAACAATCCGCTCAATCACTTTTTCCACTGCAGGCAGTAAATTTATAGGTCTAAATTCATTACACTTGGTAGTGCGAGCTATCTTCCGTATAGGTATAATTAACGAAGTCTTGAGCCCCCGAGGAAACACTCCACTCTCCAGCGAGGAATTTATCAAATGTAACAATACATCTGACAACTCATCAAAATAGTCACATAAGAACCTCACACTGATTCCATCAGGACTGCTTTTACTTTTCAGGCTATTCAGAACCGTTTTCAGATTAGCTTTGTTTAGTAATGTGAATTCAGACATCACACTGGTTACATCAGGCATCTCATAAGTCACGTTAGTTGGTGTAATACTAGAAATTATGTCATTAACACTGTCAATAAAATACTTATTGAAGTTTTCGGCTATATCTTTTTCACCTTTTACAATGTTATCCTCAAATTGTATACTTAAATATTCTTCTGTATTTTTTTGTGATAACAGCGACTTCAACGTCTTCCACATTCTATTGGAGTCGTTTTTGCATTCATCTATTTTTCTTTCATAGTACTTGCACTTTTGAATTTGTATAGCCCTTACCGTATAATTTCTTTCTTTTTTGAAATTTTTCCAATCTGTTTCCAATCCAGTAAATACAAATTTTTTGTATGCAATATTTCTTCTTTCTATACAATCATGTATGTCTTTATTAAACCATGAATTTGTATTTTTGATCACAATTTCTCTTTTCGGTGTAACTTCATGTAGTATTATTGACATCTTATCAAAAAATTCATCAAATTTTTCAGATATATTCTTTGATCGATAGTTTACCGTAAGATCAAAATTTTCAACCTGAACCAAATTTAAATTTTGAGGACGATGTTGTTTCAGTTACTGGATCTAGTTCCACTAATCCAACCTGATCTAGCAGAAGGTGTGCTTAATACATAATATGAATTTAGTATGTTTTGTAATTGGAAAATGTATTTTAGTTCGCAACACTCTAGTACATCTTCCAGCAGTCTTCACAAGGAAGAACGCAAGATGCTAGATTTGCCTCCTGGAGGCTTTTATGAAGATATAGCATTAATGAAAGCACTGTATGATCAGGCCCAAAAATTTGCCAGTTATGTTGTATTGGCATGAAGCTCGATAAGAGTGTTCGTTCTAAATTAAAAGTTTTACATAATTTGTTGCTTAAGCTGCAAAATATTATGCAAGACAGTATTAACACTATTTGGCCACCTAATATGAATAATCCCCAACATGGTGATCCTGATCTTTGGTGGGTTGTACTTGACAATATCCCTTTCTTAGGTCTGTGCAAGTACAGTTTATGAAATGATTTTAACCGTTATATGATTTTAGATGTGAAATACCGAGCTCCGCCAAGTAATTTGGATAGAACCTGGACAGTATTGCCAATAAGGCTTTAAATATATATTTAAATTAAGAATGTACCACCTTGATATCAACAAGTTTTTGTTATTCAGTTATAACTCTACAGAGAAATTCAGGTAAACTGTTATTGATTTCAACGTGGTACACTATCACTGTGATTACTTAATAATTTAAACTTCAGTAAAGAAATTATACAGGGTGATCATTTGAGAACGATCCACCCCCAATATCTTGGTGCACAAGGCTTTCTAAAGAAATCACCGAGACACGTCAACAATATTAATGAGGGGGACATATGTTTACATAAAAGTTACATAACACGTTTTATCCCCCCACCCTCCAGAGCCTCCTCCTCAAAAATTTTAAATGGCAAGGGGGGTTATGTGAGGTATCAAGGGAAAAGTGTTTAAGTTTATTAAAACAAAAGGGAGCTTTTAAAACGCATAGCAGGCTGTTGTCATAATGCATTACTGGATGTTTTTATTGTCAGTACTTGTCAAAGTGTTTGGCAATAATAATTGTTGATGTTCGTTTAAATTAAAATCGATAGATTTGTTTTTGAGAAATTTAAAGAAATATAAAAATTAGACAAAATAGCAAGCTGTGCGGAAACAATTAAATGATGTTTTGACTTTTGTACAAATTTAATAGTACAGTGATTACAGTGTTTGTGTATGTTTTACTTTGTGGTTGGAGATTTTTGTGAAATTTAAAAAATGGTTTACACGTTAGCTGAAAGAATTGAAATTATTTTTATTTACGGTGCCGAAAATCAGTGTGCCCGAAGAACCGCTGCTACTTTCAACGAAAATCATCCGGACAAACATGTTTCACACAAGTATGTTTTGGAGGTGGTTGGAAAATTTAGAGAAAGTGGGATCTGTTGCGAATAAAAAAAGAGATCAGCCTAGAGTTCTACATGAAGCAGCGCAAATCGAAGTTTTAGGACATTTTGCAATAAATCCAAATAATTCCCTTCACCGGGTTTCTGCCATAACTGGAATTTTATATGGTGCAGTTCAGAAAGTTATGAAACTTAACAAATTTCATCCGTATAAGAGGCAGATTTATCATAAATTAGCCAAAGAAGACTTTGATAGACGAATTGAATTTTGTGATATAATGACAGCTATGATAAACATCAATCCAAATGTATTAAAAAACATTTGCTTTAGTGATGAATGTACCTTTTATCTTAGTGGATTTGTACACAAACATAACTGTCGCTATTGGAGCGATGAAAATCCGCACATCTTTAGAGAGGGTCATTCTCAATGGCCGCAAAAAAAAATGTGTGGGCTGGTATATTGGGAGATGCTATAATTGGACCTGTATTTATAGCAGAGAACTTAAATGGCAATATTTATTTGAATATGCTAGAAAATATAATCGACCCTTTAATAATAGAGGCTCTAGAAAATCAACGTGATGAAGAAGGGAACTTACTTCTAGCAGAAGAGGAGCTTCGTTTTCAACAAGATGGCGCTCCTCCGCATTATGTTTTACCGGTCAGGCAGTGGTTAAACAACAATTATCCGAATAAATGGATCGGTAGAAGAGGACCGATAGAGTGGCCACCACGATCCCCTGACTTAACGCCCCTAGATTTTTTTCTTTGGGGACATTTAAAGTCAACCGTTTACAAAACTGAGCCAGAAAATATTCTAGATCTACGGCAAAGAATAAATCACGAATGTAGGTCTTTTCCACGAGAGGTATTTCAGAATGTTAGATTAGGATTTGAACAGAGACTCTATCAGTGTTTAGCCGAAAATGGAGGACAGTTTGAACAGTTACGTTAAAATTTAATTGTTTCTGCACGGCCTGTGCTATTTTGTCTAATTGTTATATTAAATTTCTCTAAAACAAATCTATCGATTTTAATTTTCTTTGCGTAAAAAGATAGCATTTTAAAAGACCTTTAATTTGAGGTGTCACAAAGGGCAGTGCCATTTAATATTTTCAAGGTTGGATGGGGGGGTGGGGCGGGGTGAGTATTAGCGCGACGCAGATTACGCTTTCGTGTGTTCCCCATCCTGTATAGAAAAGCACTTATACATTTTTTTCGATATTTGGTGAGATTCACGAGATATACAGGGTGGATCGTTTTCAAATGATCACCCTGTATATAAAATGTTATCACTTACATGATTCAATACACCTATGTTTTCAACATGCATTCTTCTGGAACGTAACCCCCGCGAACGGCGAGGTCCGCCTGTATTACTAAAGACAGGTAAATACCGGGTGGCAATAAATATCTGAGATCCCGGTAGCCATGGAATTAGCTACTTATAAATGTTGGTTAGCAATATATTGCAATTACAATAAGTATTGGTACCTATGTAATGTAATAAAATGCAATAAGAGGAGGGAAATGTGTCCCGGATTCTGCAGTTTAGCCTATGACTCGATTATAAAAATCTCCTGTTCTAACTCCATTACTTATAGCAATCTGTAATAATTTTTGACAGATAGGAATTTCAGTTGTGATGACATTAATGACATTTAGTTTAGTTGGATTAATCACTTTAATAATGTGGTGTTGATTCCAAAGGTAATGTGATATCAGATATTTATCGCCACCCGGTATAATGCAAAAAAATAGCGTTTCTATAAAATCTTTTATATTTTGATTATTATTTCATTCTGTCATGATCATGGTCTGAAGTTTTAGACACTAAAAACTTTAGAAACAGGCAAGAAAATGCTCAACATAAATTAGAGATGTCGGTGGGTATCAGGGCCGATCCTAGTAATATATCAACACGGGTATATTTTCAGGACTCGGGTACCCGACTAGTAAATTATGTAATGTCCAGAAAGTCGGCCTTTTTCAGAGATGAAAAACTTCAAAACAATAGAAATAAGTTCTAGAAAAACATAGCCATGCAGTAATAACAAGAATCATCCCATCCCATACCACATAATGTTGATTCCCTTGTTTCATATACCGGGTGACTATAAATGATTGAGATTTTTTTTCTTAGGTTGGCACTGTTTATGTTGGTGGCACTGTAAGTCTATGTCAAATTCAATGTTCAAAGGTTAGGTTTTGCGTGATTCTGTGTCAAAACTGACGCAAAACCTAAGCTGCTAACCTCGAATTTGACATAGACTCTCAGTGTCACTAACATAAACAGTGCCAACCTAAGAAAAAAAATCTCAATCATT
The DNA here is from genome assembly GCA_940337035.1 of Agriotes lineatus. Taxonomy (NCBI): domain Eukaryota; kingdom Metazoa; phylum Arthropoda; class Insecta; order Coleoptera; family Elateridae; genus Agriotes; species Agriotes lineatus. Next base: position 37,476 of record CALNHX010007261.1, read on the forward strand.
TATAGTCACCCGGTATAAACCGTTCAATAGATATTTTCCCGGTAGGTAGACATGGAATTTTGTTTTTATGTTTAATAAAATTAAAACTCTCTAGAATCTCTTTCTGACACTGTCGGAATCAGCTGTTATGTACAGGGGGCTCACGAAAGTGTCTTATTTGACATTTTGAGGTTAAACGTGCAATGTTGCCAGTCCTTTCATACTTTGTTTGCCACTAGGCATAATATTTATGGACATCGGCGTAATAGATACCTATACCGGGTGTCCATTCTCAAAGTCGAACATAGGCAATTAACATTAGTGCATTCACTCGTTCTTCATTGAAATAATTAATTTCTCTGTAGATAATTTTAACAGACGTTGACAGAAAATACCTGATTTACGCCAACTAATTATCGTTTGTTTTGACAAATTCTATTGAACTTGAAAAGCAAGGCATGGCATATTTAAAAATGCTCAAGTTTTAAATTAGTATTTTAAAATAAAAATCGCATCTTGAATATTGTTATTGGTACCATTTGATGCGGAATAATTTTATCTTTCCATTGATACCATTACCTTCCCTGTAGGTTGAATTGGCGAGCAGGAATCGACAAAAACGTTCAATACAATGTTAATCGCCTATGTTCGACTTTGAGAACGGACACCCGGTATGTCAACAAACTGTAATACTAAAGCTAATATGCCGAAAGTCATTAAACCTGACACAAAATTAGAAATTACAAAGGCCTGCAGGCATTATAAAGCCGACAGGCCAGACCTCAGTGAAACTGAAATCTTTCCCCGGCTTAGTGACATTTGGGACGTAAGTATTTATGCATAAAACTTAACTGTTGGTTTAATTTTAGGCTTTGTACTGTTTTGGGTATCTGAAAAAACTATTAGAAATATTATTGGGCAGGACAATTTTGAATTTAAACCTTTTGGCCCACAACCTAAAAATGATACTATAAAAATTTTGCATTTCTGGAAGATTTGCAACGACAGATTTGGAATTATCACTTGAAAATGAGCACCTTACTTTGGCTAGACTATTAAAGGACGCGCATGAAAATTTCAAATTCGATAAGGGGAAAACGACTATATTAATATTCTAAAATCAATTGGTTATAAATACAAACATGTAAACGGATGTAAAATTCTATGTAAACAGAAACATGTTGCATCCAAAATTACTTATTTGACGGAATTCTTGCAATACCAAAATTCTAGTGACTATTCAATTCACCTGTCATCTGTCAAAAAGTGACCAATGAAAATTCAGAATTCTGACGTTTCTTGACCAATAAAAAAAATATCAGCGGATATATCTTCCTAGAAGGTATTCAAGTGACTATTTTTAACAAATGCGATTTTTATTAGAAAAAGTCAATATTAGTGTTCTGTTACTATAGAGATTGAGTAGTTTGTTGCTAGATTTACTGAAAACTAATTGGAAAAAGTAGTTTGGTTCATTAAATAGTCCCTCGAATACCATTCTTAGTCAAAGTTAAGTAGATTATTTTTGCGGTGGTATTACTACTCATGTCCATTGCGCTTGGGATTAGGACTCGTGCTAGCGCACTCGTCCTAATCGTACCAAAGCGCAATGGACATTCGTGACACCACCGCAAAAATAGTCGACATAACTTTGACTACTCATGGTATTATAAGTGAAAATATAACAATCATGTACCTAGACGAAACATGGATTTATCAAAATGGATCCAGCGTCCGACAATGGGTACACGATTCTGAAATTAAAAGTACTCCGTCTAAAATTAAATCGGAGGGAAAGCGTTTCACCATTTTGCATGCAGGAACTAAATTTGGGTTTTTGGAAGGGTGCAATCTATTCTTAACTTCAACTAATAACGATAGGGATTATCACAAAACCATGAAAGGAAGATTATTCAAAATTGGGTGATTAATTAGTTACTTCCTGCTCTGAATAAAATTCCTGGTAAATGTGTGTTAATCTTGGACAATGCACCGTACCATTCGGTGCAGTTGGAAAAGTTACCCACACTTAATTGGAAGAAGAATCAGATGCAGGATTGGTTGATTAAACACAATGTCAAAATTGAGGGCAAAATTACAAAAAAAATATCTTTGGAGTTTAATTCAACCTTTTAGGAAAGACAATAACAAACGTTACGTGATTGGCGAATTTTTGAAAGAGAATGGTCATGATTACCGTCGTACCACTGTCAATACAATCCTATTGAAATGGCATAGGGGTTCTGTAAAACTTACTACAACAAGCATATAAATTCTAAGCTTTCATCCAAGGATAAGGTTAAACATTTATGGCTTGAAGCTCTTTCAAAGTGTACCCTCCGACATGTGGCAAAATTATTGTGATCATTGTGAAAAACCTATTTCAAAAGACTGGGCGAAACATATGGGAAATATTTTGTTTGAAAACATTCCACCTTTCATTATTTCATTGGAGGAATCTGAGTCAGAATCGGGTATATATAATGATTCAGATACTACCAGTGAAACAATGGAAGTGGAATAGGGGGTTTTTGGCATCAAAATTCTTGTTTATGACATGGAAAATGCATCACGCAACTCCCAAAGCTGATCCGGCCCAGGGAAAACCAAGCTCAAGACGTTTCTCGTATGAAAATCTAAAGCCGCTCAAAGTTTAGACCAGCATACCGGCATTCGCAGTCTCGTATTTCTTACATTTCCATTTATTTAAATGTGGAAGTGTTAGTTTATAAAGATTTACACCACCGTCAGCAATCTAGTATTACTATGCATTTATTAGATAATTATAAATAGGTTATTATATAACTGCATACTGAAAAAATATATAAATTGTAATATTTAAATATTTTTATATACAATTTATAATTACATTAAAAAAACGACCATTATGCCTACTCAATAAAGTATGAAACGTATTCAGCATCAGCAAGTTGTCTTTCATGAAATTTATCTTAACCATCAAGTACAGGGTCCGGCAGGGAAGTATGACGTTTTTGAAATGAGTATAGCAAAGCAGTGGGGGGAACTAATGTTTTCGGGACGGGTGGTATGTACTCGGTGGTAGATGCCATTTCAGTTGCCATTAGGTATTGTTCTGTGGTTGCCGCGGACAGTAGGAGATCGTGTGTTTGCTTACTACACATTTATTGAAACCGGTCATTCCGTGGTTGCCACAGAACGCAGGTTTCGAATTCATTTTAATGTTGAACGTAACGGTCGTGTTCCTACACGAAACATGATTAGGAAATGGGTAAACAACGTTCGCACAACTGGATTGTTGAAACCTGGAACAGCTCGTGGAGGAGCTCGAACAGTCACGACTCCTGAAAACTTTTCAACTCATCTACGGCAGTGCTTGCAAAAGGACGGCCACCACTTAGATAACGTTATTTTTCGCTCTTAAGTCAAATTTCTTAATGTTTTTTATGCAATAACAAAATGGCATAATGTTTTTCATCTTTGAAAAAAATTAAAATAAAATTTTGTTTAATACAAAATGATTTATTGATTTTTGAAAATCGTCATACTTCCCTGCCGGACCCTGTATAAAAGTGGCACAAAATCAAAAACCAAATCTGGCAACCACGTTTTGTACATTAACATAAAATTATCACTTTGTATGAAATGGGCATAACCTAACTTTTGTTAATGACTGACAGCATATTTACAGGGAGAAATTCATCACCCTAACAGGGCCTCCTATCGGGAAAATAACTATTCAACGGTTTATAAGGCAATAAATGCGTTTCACGGAAATATTCAACCTGTCAATAGTACTAGTCAGTATGGGATGAAGTAACATAAACATCCTCTGTGTGATGTTGATGCTGCTACCAATTTTGGATAAAAAGTCACGTACTTGAATTTGATAGCACTTGGAAGTGTGAAAATATTTATATATAACAGACGACTTGCAGCTTCACTTGGTGAGTAGGTACTATTTCAATTTCAATTTCAGTTTAAAACTCGCGGCGCGGCGTTAAAATCCGTAGAGTATAGAGCTTGAACATTGTATGAAACTACAGAAGTACAAACAAAAAAGAAAACAATGCCATCAAAAAAATCGACTGTATAGAAATATTTTCATTTGCCAGAAAATAATGAGGCAAAATTTAAAATTTGTCGGGTACTGAGAGTACCCGGGAACTGTTTTCGGGTACCCGGGTTTGATTTTAGACCGGGTACGACATCCCTAACAAAAATTACACAACTGGGCAGTGAATATGCAACAAGAAAATGTATAGCATAGATATGAAACAATAAAATTTAAAAAAAAGAAAGAATAGGTTTAATAAACATTTTAGTTTAAAAGTGAAAACATAAAAGTTGAACAATCCTGCAATTTATGAGCCTTAATCAATACAAATATGCCATTTAGACACAATCGTTTAAAGTGGCTGTCTAAACTTGGAATTTTTGGCAAAATAAAAAAATTGCTTAAACTAATCGTAAACATGCGACATGAATTTTAGTATAAAAAATATTTTTCTGCAATTTTGACCAAATATAACGACATTTTGTTGTCGATTTCATCGAAAATGATGCATATAGTATTCGCACTAGTTGCAATATAACATTTCATATTGACACTAGTGCCAATATGAGTATTTAGAACTTTTTTCGATTTAAGTAAATGTATTTACTATAAAAATTAATATGACTCAAAATTACAGAAAATCTTGTATGCAACCCGTTGCAAAATTAGTATTTTTCGCTAGCACTCGTAGTACAAACTTCACGTCTAGTGTAAAAAATACTTTAATTTTGCAAGTTGATACTTAAATAGCTATTTTGTATACTGGTCTGGTAGCAACTATCTATCAGCTTAGCAACAAGTCCGGTAGGTACGTTTTTATGACCTAGACCGGTAGCACTTAGCAACGCCTACAATTCGTGTTATACGTTTGGCAGTACTAAAGTATATTGTTGCTGGCACTGTCAGTCGATGTCAAATTCAAGGTTAGCTTTTTCATCAGTCTAACACAAACTGATGCAACCCTTAACCTCAAATTTGACATAGACAATGTCACCAACAATACACTTCAATACTGCCAAACGTACAACAAGAATCACAGCATTTTTTAAGCAAATAGTTTGGGATAATAATTTAATAAAATTAAAATGGTTCTTGCCGTTGTTCACTATACAAAAAAAATTTATATGACACACGACCGATATTGCTAGTTCACGTGTCTCGCCCTGGCGGGTGATGTACTAGCTCGGCCATGAATGCTTAGCTACCGGCGTAATGTCGTAAATAGCTATTACAAGCCTGTTTTCCACCAAAGTACGCATATGCCTAGAAATCCAAGCCCTAGTCATGACTAGATAATTCTCTATAATACTTGTGTAAGTAATAGCTCCGTAATGTTTCTTATGATTTTGTTTTAGCTATACCATCGTTACACTTGCCTGGGGCACAGAAACCTTCTTCTGATTCCACCAATCGAATACCGAGAATGGAAAAACATTAAGCCAAAACTTTGGTGCGAGAAACGTTAGAAGCCACGGCAGAAACAATCCATAGTGAAAAAGATCCAGTAAGCAAATGCAATGAAAAGTTTGTGCAAACAGAAGAATGTCATTTTGAAGATAAATATTATTAAGTTGGTTAATGCTCTATCGTCACTACAAAGATGGGCATCTAAGAGCAATCCCCGACAATGCATACTATTGGATGTATTAACAATAATGAATATCGCTGGAGAATTTACGACTGACTTTGAAAGAGTTACTGTTTTGCAGTTTGACAAAATGAAAATATGTTCATTATATCAATACGACAAGCTAAATGATGAAATTATTGGTCCACACAAACAAATGCAAAAATATAACAGCCCAAACAGAGGAAGACGGCCTCGGGTAAATTTATATTAAATGTACAAAAAAATATGATCTTGTATTTTTTTTATTTTTTAATTAAGTTCAAAATATGAATAATTATAAGTCTTGCAATAGGAATTTACATTTCGTATACAATATGTATTGTAAATTTATTTGATGTCCGTAAATGATTCATGCTCCTACAATTCTATATATCTTTCCATCCTGTTTCTCATTAAAAAATAATAAAGTACAAGGAGTTGTCACTGATACGTACTTCAGTTTGGTTTATAAAACAATTTATTAGCAGTAGGTACACGATTTTTAAAAAATGAGGTCATGATTCATAATGGCCGCCGGCCGTTATTTAATAAATAGTTCTTAAAATGTATAGATTTGCCTTAATGACGTTAGTAACTATCTATCAAGTTACTCTAAAAAGATAATCATCTAGACATGATTTGGACATTTACCATTGTTCAATTGTTCAGCGTAGCCTACAGCTCACACCACGCGATATAACTGAAATAACGGAGATGTTACACTAGCACCACACTAACGCGATTGTTTCACAATTCTGTACTTAATTGAACTGACAGCACAAAATTGAGACATGCTAACAACGTAGAAATAATTTGTAGAGCATTTATAAAACCATCAAATTCGGAAATATTACGAAGTAAAATTGATTAATTCGCAGCAAAGACTGGTAAAACACAAGCACCATTAATGTTTGTCACTTGTCAGTTACCACTATTTGAAACATTTCTACCACTTTTCAGTTTAAATAACACAGATTTTCAGCTAACGCAACAAGAAGATTAACATATTTGATGGAATAAATCAACCATTTTAATGAAAACCAGCTTCTAATTATAATGAACTAACTCACCTTGTACAAAGCATTTTCCTCATCCTTGATACAAAGAATGGCAGTTCAAAAGCTTAGTGGTAGTTCTTGTTACGCAATTTCAGATACAACAGAGGCTTCTAGGGTTGCCGTTGAATTGGCAATCGATCGGTGATAAAATGGAAAAAGGTGGACTTTTCAGGAAGGTAGCTAAAAATTTAGAAAAATCTTAGAAATAAATTACGACGTAATATAATTCTTACATATACTGGGCGGTTGCTTGGAAGTGCATTCTGCTGTTTTCATGACTTTTTGCACTGGAATTATGACGCTTCAATTTCACAGCAGAATACTCAAGTGTTGAACAATTTGAAATACGGTAAGAGGCTTGCAGTTACCGTCGACATTAGCAATCAGTTGATGTTGAAATCTAAAAATTCAATATAATCTTAATAAAACCAAATTATGACACAGATAAACCATACCTGTGGTAATAGGCGATTGCTTGGAGTTACATGCTGCAGTTTCCATGACTACTTTTACACTAGAATTTATGTTGCTTCAATTTCACAACAGAATGCTCAAGGATTTACTCGTCTGACTACCATATACGCAACTGTGTTCATATATTTACTGTAGAACTTCTTTTTGGATGTAAATCTTATGGGAATTAATCGGTAACACCAATTTAATAAATTGAATGGAACACAAAACTTAGGTTAACCTTTAAAACTCTCCTACATGAATAAACAAAAACAAGAGAATAAATAAGAACTGCGAAGCGAACACTGTTGTCAATTCTTGAACAGCGTTGCCTGGCAGCGTTGCCAGGTCGTTTTATCGTGCAGCATTAGAATGACATAAAAACGCAGTAAATCGCAATGAATAGCAGTAGATTTTTTATATATTTATTGAACTAAAGCTTAAAAAGAAGCTATATAACTAAAACTAAATTAAACTGTGAACTACATATACTGTAAGTGTAAATAATAAACGTATTAATAATCATTTATTCGGTATCTGATCTTGAGGATTCTTATAAATTACTTGAGTTTTTATTTTTATACATATCATTATTACGTAATTCTAAAATATCTATTAAAATTTATAGTATAGCATAACTAGTTCCTTCAATTTAAGTAGGTTTTTGAATGTAAGAGCCCAACGGTGCTAGAAATTGATAAGCGGTTTCTTTGATTAGTTTTTAATAAATTTGCATGAGCAAATATCCTTTATCTACGACCACCACTAAAAGTAGGCCTTTTAGCGCTAGCTTGTTTCACTAAAAGTGACGTTTTATAGTTTACCGTGGTTAAAGAAATCAGCTGTTTACTTTTAGCCCATGTGCTAAAAGTGAAGTGCGGTTATTGTTTGATTCACACAGATGCGTGCATCAAAACCTTTTTGATTATAATTAATCACGTAATTCAAGTCATAACTGTTTTATCTCATTCAAAGGTCGTGGTAAAGCCAAATTTGCATCTTGCCGTATTTGTTTGCCTCTGTTAATGTTGGAAAGGAATTTGTAAGCTTCCCTTAATGGCTTTAAAGCGGATGGATACATTTTCTACTAGAACTTAAGCCGACTTAGCATATTTGGGAATCATGGGTTTATGGATTTCGTTCAATTGCCTCATTGAGAGAGCTTAGCATTAAGGTTTCTTAGAATAAGCATTTTTCCTAAATAACGTGCGATGCTCCGATTGGCTACGCAGGATCGCCTCAGCCAATAGTGTTTGAGCTTGCCCCTCCTTGAATTGGCGAGTTCGTCTCGCTGTAAATTCAGAGTTAGTTAGATTCAGAGCCTCGAGGAAGCAAGTTCAGCTATGCTTTGTGCTAGTTTGCGTTTCGGTCTAACTCCCTGGTAAAGTCGTTTCCAGGTTGTTTTGTGTTACGGTTACGCGCAATTCGCTATTTTCGCGTGGCCAATCCAAGCGTGTCACAACAGTTGAAGCTTTTGTAAAAAACCATCGGTCCATCAGTGACGTTTGTAGTCGTTGTTACTCAATATACTCGTGTTTGTTAAGTCTTGTTTCACTCCAACAACTAACTGAACCCAAGTTAGGGTTATTAAGTGGCAGTTCCCGGCAATCCCATTGAACCGGAACTCGCAGTGGATTAATTGGGGGCCCCATTCGTGGAAGCCTCTTATCAAGTTAATCGTACAAAAAACAGTTATAAAACTACAATTTCGAACTGGAAGTGAAGTTGTAAAGTTATTCTAGTTGGTTCTTCCGTTACAGGTAAAGTGTTTTTGAAACAATTAAAGCGTTATGTAATGAATACAGTCAGATGTGGAGTATTAATAATTACATTTCGAAACTGACCTTGACTACTGTTATTCACAAACATTCGGCCGCGCGGCATGGCCTACTGTTTATTATGACATAAATTAGAAGTGTCGTAGATGCAAACCTTTGTTAAATCGATATTTATGGATTAACAACAGTAAAATTAAGGTCGTAGATAAAATATTGTATGCAACGCGTGCTAAAAGTCGTTTATGCACGAGACATGTCATGAAACTCAGCCTTCGGTTTCGTTTCATAATTTTCATGTCTCGTGCATAAACGTCAACTTTTAGCACTTGTTGCATAAATAGCTATTTTAGCCTCGCGACATGTAAACAATATATTCATAAACACTTGACGTCCACCGCAACTAGTATTTTACAGTTTGTCAGTGTCTGTACGCATCCCAGTGCGGTAAAAGTACTAGAAAATGTTTAGCTCTCAAAGACCTTTAAACAAAAAAGTTGCTTTGTAGTACTAAAGGGCATTTGCAGAAACGTTAGTTACGTAGTTTCTCGTTGAGTTAAGTTTTGGAGAAATAAAGAAAATTTATATTTACGACTTTGATTTTTGACGTTTCCAAGTGTCAACCACAAAATTTACTGAAGGCAGCTTGCTAGATGGGAACAGTGGTTTTGATAGTCGAAAGCAAAATCTCGAATTTATAGAAAATGTCAAAAAAAGTATGTCGGCCAAAAATTTTAAGGTGCGTTACGCAGTTTACAGCGCTCGGTTATATTAAAGCACTCCGCTTCGCGTCGTGCTTCAAAAATTAAAATCCCGCGCTGTAAAATGCAACCTACAGCACTCGTGATGTAAATAACTATTGAGTATTGATTTTGCATCGCCATTTTTGGAACCAACGGTTACTGCGTCTAGATTTTGCTGTAGGTTACTTGCGGCTGTGAGAGGCTCGGTATGAGTGGAGAGAAGTGCTGTTTCATCAGCATTCAAAGTATTGGCATTCGTAGGAAGATCAGCTGTGTATAAAACATACAGGACTGGACCCATGACACTTCCTTGTGGAACACCTGATGTGATGGGGTAGAAAGTTGATACAGCTTCTCCAAATTTCACTTGAAAGTGTCTTTCTTCCAGGTATGATTTTATGATTAGGTAGTAAGGGTATGTTAAAATCATCTTAAGCTTTAAGAGGATACCTTCATGCCAGACCTTATCGAAGGCATGGCTGATGTCTAGAAAGACGGCCGCACAGTAGTTTTTGTTTTCGAATGCATAGTTAATATGTTCTACTACCCTATGTAGTACCTGTTGTATGGTGGAATGGTGAATCCTGAAGCCAAACTGGTGATCAGGTATTAGGTTTTTATCTTCAAGAATAGGGATAATCTTAAGAGTAATCTTTCAAATAATTTTGAGAGCAGCGGTGGCAGTCTAATAGGTCTGTATGATGTGGGCTCATTAATAGGCTTTTCGGGCTTGGGAATAAGTATAATTTGAGCAATTTTCAATTGTATTGGGAAATATCCTGTACGTAAAGTGCTGTTGAAAATAAGCGTGAGTATACAGATGGCTTTAAGAGGCAGTTCCTTCAATATACGTCGAGTGATTAAGTCGCATCCGGGGGATTTTTTGCAGTTGGTCTTTCTATCAATCACTGCTTGATCTTCAGCCCTAGTGAAAGGTTTGATGGGAAACGTAAGTTGATATGGAGCCTGAAGGAAGTTGTCCACTTCTGCGTCAGTGTGTGGGTCATTAGTAGGTAGAGGTTAAAACACTTCTTGAAGGTGGGCTGCAAAAGTATCTGCTTTATTTTTGTCAGTACAGGCCCATATTCCGTCTGAGTATTACGAATTGGAGGTATATGATATTTAAGTCTATTAAGTCTGCCTATGGCCTTCCAAAGGGAGTAATCAGTATCATCTGTTGCAGTTAATCCTTCTAGGTATGCATTGAAGTATTCGTTTTTTGCTTGCTTAATAAGTTCTTTGAGATTTCGAGCTGCTGTGTTAAATCTGCGTTTGTCCTCTGGAGATCTACTATTGCCAAATCCTTCGGGGTCGCCGTTTTTCGGCAATCTTTTTTTAAATATCGATCGAGCAATTTTGTTGTGTGGTATGGGATGATAATTGCGGTGTAGCTCTTGTGGCGGCCAAATGAATTACTTGGGTTGGTGTTTCCATCGCTTCTTCAATGTCTTCTTCTGTTTTCAGTGGGATAGCAGTTCTTATTTTTTCCTGTAGTATGTCTCTGAAGTAGTGCCAATCTGTTTTTTATTTGTTAAGGTTGGGGATCTAGTCTTACTTATTAGTGTTGTACTAATTTGCGCTATTATAGGGCTATAGTCCGACGATAGGTCGAGGCACAACGAGATTTCTAGATAACCTTGAGGTATGCCTTTGACCACAAAAAAGTCAAGCAGGTCTGGGATCTTTGTTAAATCAGACGGCCAGTAGGTGGGCTGATATGTTGAAAGATACTGTGGTTGCCTAGATACATTCAGAACAGTATTTTGGTGTTTCATGATGTTTTATATGGTGTTTTATTAGTATTGCTAAACCACCTCTAGCTGTATTATTAGGATAATTGGTGTTGAAGGTGTTATAACCTCGTATTTTAAAATAGGAGAGTTCTGTGAAGTGCGTTTTAGAGATCAATAGTACCTACGTCAATGTTGTGGTGTAATAAGAAAGCTTCTATTTTCATGGTGGTGATTGACCAGGCCATTGGCGTTCCAATGGGCTATTTTAAGTGTTTGAGCCATTATGGATTCTTCGGGTTCACTAATTGCGTCACTAGATTTTTTAAATGTCGTATTTCTTCCATGAGCTCGTTGATCATGTTTCGCTGGGAGTCTATAGTCTGTTGCATGAAGGATACTATGGTGTTTGAGTATTGCGGTGGATTTTGTAGATCATGATGGTTCCCTTGAATCTTTAGTCCAGGCGCCGGAGACAAAATATCGACAAAAGATGTCATTAACCCAATGCTGCCCGAGTAATTTTTTTAGATTTTCTAGGTTTTTTTAGCCAATCTATCTTTAGTTAGGACATCTGCTGCCATTTTTGACAAAATAGCTAAAAAAATTATTACACTACACAGTTTTTTGACGTATGATGTTTAATACGCTGGACAGATTAAAGTATGTTTTTGCACTTCCGGGACTAAAATTGATACTTTAGTCCCCGTAAACAGGGACTAAAGTAGCTCATTTAATCCCTAGGGACTAAAGTAAAAATGATATCGTAACTATGGTAAATTTATGTACACACGAGGTTAGTAGGTTAGGTTTTGTTTGTCATTTGACTCACACTGTCGCAAAACTTAATAGTCGGGGAGGCAGTGAACTTTTTTCGGTACTTATTTTCCCAGTCAGTATTTTGGGTTATTTTGATATAGTTAATGGTGCTTTTTAAAGATTTGCAGGTCTGGCTATTGATTTCCGATGGAATCGATAAGTTAGGTTAGTGACCTAATGGTACTTATTTTCCCAGTCATGAAACTCGTTGTACTAACTGTCGTTAGTATGACAGTCAGTAAAAAATTGGTCTGGCTGATCTGAGCCTATGGAAAGTAAGTCTGGCATGGCATTAAAAAAGAAAAAATAAGTACCCTAATTGGACTTATTTTCCCAGTCCTGAAAATTTATAAGGTGAAAATATGTATTTCAAAATAATTTTAAAAAATAGTCTGGCTGATCTGCGCCTATGGAAAGTAAGTCTGGCATAGCATTAAAAAAATAAGTACCCTAATTGGACTTATTTTCTCAGTCCTGAAAATTTATCAGGTGATAATATGCATTACGATATAATACATCAAAATAGTCTGGCTATCATTGTCGATCACGAAAACCATGCCAGACTCATATAAAGGAGCGTAACTTGATAATGTATAAGTGCCCGCACCAGTGCATTTGGCGTCTGGGCTCAGACAGGGAAGACAGTTTGCATTTCGTAGTACTAACAATTTGACAGAGTATACGATCACAATATTAAATATAAAAAATCTGGTGTGATACACTCACACAACTTCCTTTTACAGTGATCTTATAATTAGCCAAAAATTTGATTTTAAATTTTTAAAAATTTGTCAAAAATTTTCAAAAATTACAAATTCTACAAAAACGGTACAAAATAGAGCGTTCGTTAAAGAGACAAATTTTCTCTAGAATTTTAAGGTGAATTCGAAAATGTAATAATATACCGGGTGTTTTATTTAAAATAGGAGTTAATAAAAAAAATTGAAAAAAAAACAAAAGAAACCCACTTTAGAAGTATTTAACTGGAAAATCACTTATCTCACATCAATACACATTAAAAATGTAATAATAATGTAAAGTTTAAGAAAAATCGTTTGAGCCGTTTTTGAAAAAATCGAAAAAAACTGAAAAATCACAAGAGTAAACATCTACTTCCGCTTATGCGATTTTCTTCAAAAGCTTTCTGTCTCATCTACATAGTACACAAAACTTATATATTGTTCTGACCGAAACATGGTTACAAAATAATATTATGAATTCCGATTTATTTACTGAAAATTACATAGTTTTTCGTAATGATAGGGATTTAGCTATAACGGGAAAATCTACTGGTGGTGGCGTTCTTTTAGCAATAAAACATCAGTTCATCGTGGAGAAATTGCCGATCGAGTCAACTATTTGTGATATTTTGTGTGTCAAAATTATGTTAAAAGGTAATCATTTTTTATATATCGTTGTTGTTTACATTACAAGTGCGACGTAAGTATTATACGATTGCTTAGGACGATTACCATTTGTTTTTTCGAAGTATTGCATAATATTGGGAGATTTTAATTGCAGCGATTTTTATAAATATCACCTGCTTAAGATAAATAGAAATTTAACTAGGCCTTCAATTGGATTAATAAATCTAATGTCATTCTTAGATTTCAATCAGGCAAACAATATAACTAATGCAAATGGTCGAATACTCGATATTATATTAACAAATGTACCCATGACAGTCAGTAAAGAAATTCACAGTTTGGTACCTGAGGACTCGCATCATCCCTCTCTATCATGTGAAATAGACAAGCTTCAGCCAAGGATTAAAAACTGTAGCATTAACAAAAACAACTATTTTTATAATTTTAAAAAGGCAGACTTTAATTTACTTTATTCTCTTATGAGAGATTGTAATTGGTCTGTCCTCGATAATGTTCTTCCTGTAAATGCAAAAATTGACAAATTTTATGAAATTATATATTCTATATTGGATCAATGTGTGCCTAAAACTTTAATGAAAAAATATAAATACCCAATCTGGTTTAATAAAGACATTATAAACAAAATTAAATTGAAAAATAAATACAGAAAACTATTTAAACATACTGGACTACCTACTTATCTTACTAAATTCAGGCAACTTAGAACCGAAACTAAAAACCGCATGGCCAAGGCTTACAGCGATTACATTCATTCTATAGAAAATAATATTATTTCTGAACCTAAAGTTTTTTGGTCTTTTATGAATTCCAAGCGCAAGTCCTCAGGTATCCCAACGCCAATGACCGATATGCGCGGTTCTTTGGTGACAGATGGTGCAGGCATTGCGCAAGCATTTGCCGATTATTTTGGTAATATATACATTAAAAGTACTGATTGCAGTAGGCACACCCCTCTCACTGATTATTCTGAATTTTTCGAAAGCATCAGTGTTCCCGTTTTCACAGAAGAGGAAGTGCTTCGTGCCATTCGCCACCTAAGGAACACGCGGTCATGTGGTCCGGATGATATTCCTATTTACATTTTAAAAGGATGCGCCGATTTTTTAAGTTCTCCTTTAACTGAAATATTTAATCAATGTTTACAAACATCAACATTTCCCATACAGTGGAAACGCACAAAAGTTATTCCTGTTCACAAAAATGGCAAAACGTCGGATGTTCGCAACTACAGACCAATAGCCTTAATCAGCGTTTTTGCCAAACTATTTGAATCCTGTATCAATAACTGCCTTCAATTTTGCGTAAATAAAATACTGTCAACTGATCAACACGGTTTCACTAAAAAAAGGTCAACAGTAACGAATCTTTGTACATTTACACAATTTGTCTCGCAAGCTTTAGATAATCGTTTCCAAGTGGATGTAATTTACACAGATTTTTCAAAAGCATTCGATACTGTTGATCATTCAATTTTATTATTTAAACTTGATCAAATCGGCTTTACTACTAATTTCGTCAAATTGTTTCAGTCATATCTCACCGATAGAATTTTGTATGTGTCGTGCAATGGATATAATTCCAGAGAGTTTGTTGCGTACTCTGGTGTTCCCCAAGGAAGTATCCTCGGGCCGCTACTTTTCCTAATTTTTATCAATGACATTGTTAAAACAATAAAATTTGCAGATAAATTAATTTTTGCCGACGATATAAAGATATATAAATGTATTCAATCTTTCACAGACTGTATTGATCTTCAAAATGATTTAGATAACATGTATAAATGGTCGATACGCAATAAACTACTCTTTAATATTAGCAAATGCCAATGTATGACATATACGCGAAAAACTAATAATCTCAATTTCACAATCTCTAAATCGTGTTGATACTTGCAAAGATCTGGGAGTGATTTATGATTCAAATTTAAAATTTAACTATCATTATGAGTATTTAATAAAATCGGCTTCGAAACAACTTGGAATTATAATTAGACATACACACTATTTTACTAATGTTAACAGTTTAATCATCTTATTTAGTAGTTTAGTTCGCTCTAATATATTGCTCTGTAGTGTGGAATCCGCCGTTTATAAAATACAGCCTTCAACTTGAAAAAGTTCAAAAAAAATTTCTCAAATATTGTAATTTTAAATTTGGTTTTCCAGTTGCTGATCCCCATTACATTTCTTTACTAAACTATTTTAATTTAAATTCTTTATCTGATAGAAGGCACGAACAAAATTTACTGTTTTTGTATAAAATATTAAATAACTTTCTGGATATTCCCTTACTTCTAAATCAAATTAACATTAAAATACCAGACACCCGTACACGCGCATGTGGTATGTCTCTAACGTACACATGTCCCAATACGGTCAGTCATCTGCACTCTCCAATGTTAGCATTATTTCGAGCATTTAACGAAATTCTTAGCGATATTGACCTATTTTCTATGAATCTAAAGCAATTTCGATCGGCAATTCTTCTTCACTAATTTAATTTAATTCGTCTTCTCTAATCTAATTTGATTTTACTAATTTAGAAATGTAATTATATTTTATTGTTTACTAGTTTAGAAAATGTCTTATTATTTTAGGTATATTTTTCGTTTATCGTTTTAGACATATTACCTCATTTTGTCGTCTTGGATCTATTTTGTTTACATTAATTATACTGTTTTTCACTTGTAATTGGGCAAATGCCTGTAAGTGAAATAAAGATTATTATTATTATTATTATTATTATTACTAAAATAATTTTTTTTCGCTATATCTGAAATAAAACATCTGCGGAATGTAGGTGAGTCATTAATAATTATTTTTTGCTCAGTTATTGTAAATACAATTTTCACGAGCCACCACTAACCCAGCATCAATATATGTAAATATTATCAATGAGGTTGCTCCTTTGGTTTTGTTTAATATCTTTAGCATACGATCCCGTAACGTATTTTTATGATGGCATAAAATGAACGGACGGAAGAGCGATGAGCATATTTTTATTAATTATTTATTAGTCTTCATATTGTTGAGAAATAGATCATTAATTATTGCTAAATGCGTTTTTACATTAAGTCTAAAGGACGAAGAAAGTATTGTAATCACCAAAAAATCACCTTCCGGGATTTCTTCAGATCTTCACGTTTCATGGTCCTAGAAGATGAAAAACAGGTTTCTTGCAATTCCGTCTGCCTGTCTGTCTGTCAGTCCGTCCGTCCGTCCATCGGTCGGTCGGTCGGCCTGCCTGCTTGCCTGTCTGCCTGTCTGCCTGCCTGCCTGCCTGCCTGTGTGCCTGCCTGTCTGCATGCGTGTCTGCCTGCCTGCCTGCCTGCCTGCCTGCCTGCCTGCTACCTACCCGCCTGTCTGCATGTATGTCAGTTAGCGGTATAACTTAAAAGCTATTTGTTGAAAGAAAATTATATTTTGCATGCATATTATATGTCTACCTGCCATGAAACCAAAAAAAAAAAATCGGAGAAATGTAAGCAGGACGGGCACTTAAAAAAATAAAATGTTGTTTATTTTTGTTTTACCTGAGCAATAAATACAAGTAATAATTCGCACATATCTCAGGCTTTATCATTGGCGAAAATGAAACCTAACAGATACCACAAATGGGACAGAATAGTATGGTGCTTTATAACGAAGCAGAAGCTCCTACAACTCGAACACTCCCATGGCTCAGTTATTCTAGCGTCGGACCAGACACTGGCTTCCAATATTCACCTCGGAGCGCGGAGTTCGAAACTCAGCGGATTACATCTTTTTTATTTTCAAGGTGATCAAATTCGCTGGAAGGAAGTTCCGTGTAAACCCCTTTAACGATTTTTTTTTAATTATACATGAAGGCATTTGAAAGTTATACTGGCTTTCTCATGTACCATACTAAAAGAACAATGGGAATCGTTAAGGATAGTTTTATTTATTACTACAAATGCTTTTTAAACTTCAACATTATTGTAAGAGTTTTAGATAATTAAACAGTATATTCCATTACGAGTCATGAAAGTGCTTTTTCCAAGACGAAGAAGCTTGTTGAAGAGTGCAAGGACGTATATTAGGGCCCGAGCATTTCTTCTAAGCCTCCGTGTTTGCAGCATTTGCAGTTTATCTCAAGAGTGTTTTGTTTCAACAACAATTTTGTAGATAGAATCTTATATTTCCAATTCTATACACGAAAGTTAATGTAAAATCTTAAAATTGGATTCATTTTCTTTCTTCTGTATCTTTAACCCATACCATCTTAAGCTTTTGCATCGCAGCTTTTATTAGTGTTTACTTTATACTAAATACATTTACAATTTATTGGCGTCATATTATTAATGAAAAAGCTCCATTACATTTTTATTTCGTTAGAACTTCTAACACATTATATTTTGTGGGTTTCTGTTATAGCTATATCCTATGACTTATCTTTGACAGTGAATTTCCGCATTAACCGCGATGTCTCCATTTCGATTGATTAAACTTTTTGTTTTGTCTTTATTATTTGATTTGTTTTTTCACACATGCGTACCTTATATCATTTCAGTACAAATTACTGCTCGAATTTTCTTCTCTGTATAGACCGTCGAAATCAAACGATCTTTGAAATAAAAACTAAGGTTTATTAATTACTATACAGGGTGATTCATAATTAGTAAATCAAACTGAGATGGTAGATTCCTCATGCCAAGAGAGGACAAAAAGTATATATAAACATATGTACTTAACCAAACGGTTACCTAGATACAGGGTGTTGCTTGTTGCAAAAACGAAATAAATGTTTGCAATTAATAATAATAACAAGGCATATCAAGTGTAGCCATGAGTTCACCAAAACAAAATGTGCGTTAAATCTGGCAGATATTCATTAGTAATATGCTATTTGCGTTTTGTAAATGTTCTAATAATGGATTTGTTTTGATTGTTAAACTGTACCTACGTTGATTACTTGATGGAGGGGTTTACTTCAGAGGAGTATTCTGATATGGTGTCTATTTATGGGTATTGTCACGGTAACGCACGTGGTGCAACTAGGGAATACCGCTAAAGGTACCCAAATCGAAGGCACCCAGCCTATAGAGTTTTTACAAGAACATTTCGACGATTAAGAGAGACTGGATTCACAAATCCATTTAGTAATTTCCGTGGAGTTCGACAACTGCATGGTGTTCAAGACGAAGAAAATGTTATAGAGGTCATTCTTGATTATCTTTCTACAAGTATGCAGCGAATCGCTACACAACTAGGTTTCTCACAATGGTCTGGCGGACAATTCATCGAGAGGAATTGCACCCATACCATTTGCAACGTGTGTAAGCTCTGCAGCCTTGGGATGCTGATCGACGTTTGAGAGTTTGCCGCTAGTTAGTAAATCTCAACTTTGTGTCAACCGTTCTATGGACCGATAAGGAGCAAATTTTGTAGAGATGGAATTAACAATTACCATAATGCTCATGTGTGGTCACTAGAAAATCCGCACCAGGCTAAAGAAGCACACTTTTAACAATGTTTTCCAATAAACACTTGGGCTGAAATTTTGCAATAATTACCTACTGGACGTCGAATATTTACATGATCGTTTGAATGCGAATTTGTACGCAGATTTTCTTAAAAACCGTCTTTACAATCTTTTGGATGACGAACCTATTCAATTACGTCATAAAATGTAGTTGCAACAGGACGGTACACCACCTCACAACGGCTCTGGGATGCATTCGAGGTACCAACGGTTCTAAAAATGCTGTTAGCATTGCTGAATATATTGATACCTGAACAGTCTTCCAGTAAGGATCTCCTTTAAGTCTGCGTCCAAAACTATTGTCAGGAGCCTACCCGCGAGGAAGTGAGCTGGGGTAATCGATATTAAGTCATCTGGATGGTCACATAAAAGAAAGAGGTTACGCGACTTTATCGCAGAATACATTTGTACAAGTAGTAAGGCATTGAGCTCCTCAAAAGTTAAAAAAGCCTCTTCCATGACCCGTTTGATGTGTTTTAGATGGATTTTATGCCAACTTCCCATAAACCACCAAAGTGGAGTGAGTACGGGGAATACATTTTCAAGATATGCCCTCACTGGTAAGAAAATCAGTGAATACGCCCTTATTAAGAAATTCACCCCATTCTTTTAAGTCAGACTTAGCTGCCACGGAACTTCTGCCGTTATCTGAGTATATGCGAGCTGGCCTTTCTCGGCGCGACAAAAACTGCCTTAAGGCTATTATAAAGGTATCTTTTGTCAAATCCGGAATCAACTCTAGATGGATCGCTTTTGTAGTGAAACAGATAAACAGCCCGACATAGCATTTGTTGATCTTTTCACCCGCCCCTTCTTGTCTTTCATCAGAAGGGGACCGGCATATTCTACTCCGGTTGTATAGACTGGAAGCCCGGGTTGAAGACGTAACTCAAGAAGCTGACCCACGTTTGGTTGTGTTATTTTTGAGTTACTTTGAAAGCATGAAATACATTGTCTGACTGCTATCCATTACCGCCGAAAACTGCTCACGCACCGGCGCTAAGAGATGCTGAGGACCTGCAGAAGGCAAGCGAATGTGTTCATTTTCAAAATAAGGTGCCTAAGATGGACTTTCGCGTCAAATAGAATGGAATGCATTTTGTTGATCGGAGAATTTGAATTTTCTAATCGCCCACCGACTCGTAAGACACCATCCTGACCTATAAATTAGAATTATAAATGTTTTGTTGGCACGAAACAGCGAAGTGCTAATAAAAAAAAATGATGAAAACGTTGAGATAGGCGAGGCGGGCGAACAAATGGAGGAGCGAAAAACAGAGGGAATGATTCCTTGGAGTTTTATTAAAAATTATATAGCCAATATACAGGTTTAAATACTCTTTGTGTTTTTTCTATATAGCACTAACATTCTTCTTTGCTACTTTAGACAACCTTCCGTGACGATTTTCTTTTGTTCTTCAGGTCATAATGTTTTATATTGCTTGTCGTAATGTGCAATGTGCCAACTACGTATATCACCACCCCTCCTGAAGGTTTGCATATAGGCAACACGTCTTACAATCCAGGGTCAAACTAGTGCAAAACCATTTTTTTTAATAAAGAAAGGAACATGTTACAATGTTATATTTTGTAACGAATGGTAGCTTGGGGATTGTAAGATGCTTTGTCTATTTTCAAACCTTCAGGGGGAATGGTAAAATGGGCACTCTGTTTATCTTTGTTTAATCACTACCAGTTCGATGAAACCCACCTATCCCGGAAAAGTATTTTTTAATTAACTACCATATGAATGAACATTTAATAAACGTTTTTTGAAGCTGAATTCCAAATTCCACACCATATTATCCGTTAATCGAGAAATAGAAAGTAATCGGAATGTGCTCGGTTATGACTGTATAGGGGATGACTTATTTTAATCCGGAAGCCTCTAAAAATTATTTTTTTATGTGCGGTATGGCTTCAAGCATTGTCTTAGTGAAATACGATCTCACCTCTTGGGCGCCGTAAACGAGCTTGTTAGATAACGTCTGGCAGGCATACTGTTGTATACCATTCTGCGGTAACCGTAGGTTTATTGTCAAGCACGACAGTTGTGATAGATCCCGATTGTGAAAAAAAGCAAGCAATTATCTTCTTACCGACATTTCCAGATCGTTTCATTTTAACTGGATTAGAATCTGTTGGAATCACCCATTGTGCAGACTGCCACTTAGATTTCCGTCCAAATGCATATATCCAGCTTTCCTCGCCAGTTAAGATGCTATAAACTGCTTTAAACCTACATCATTATATTTCTTAAGAGTTTTGTTACACCGTTCCACACGCTGTTGTTTTTGTACTTTTGTTAAACTGTGTGGTATCCACCGACAACAGATTTAGGTATCTTACATCCAAATGATTATGTAAAATCTTGTTTGTTTCTAATAATTCTATATGTGACTCGGTAAGCGTTGAAACTGGTCTTCCTTTTCGAAAATCGTCGCTGAGTGAAACTCGTTCAAATGTAAATTTATTAAACCTGCTATAAACAGTACTCTACGGAGGCGCTTGAGCACGAAGTCTTCTAAAGCTTTCTTTCGGAGATAGGAAACGAAGTCAGAGTAAATCATGGCTCTAAAATTTTTTAACCTTAAATTTATGTTTGCTGCACAATTCCTATTTAAAAATTAACTTGTATAACTGTTGCAATTATCGAACCTAAATGTGAACTGTCAAACTAGAAAACAACAAACGTTTTTTTCATGGCAAGTTTGATTTCCATGGTACACTTGATCTATTAGTTTGCGGAAATTATAAATGCTACCCTCGTACTGTTGATCTAATTTACGTTAGTCTCAACTTTTTTATTAGTTAATAGTTAAACATTGTATCTTAAATAATTCCAATGTTTAATTACCATAGCGAGAAGCATAGTTATATTGTTACAGCGCTCTTGTAACAATCCGAATCTGAGATTCCTTCATTAAAATTCCGCACGAACCGAAAAACGTTCTTAATATTAACCTTTATCCGATTATTTGCATGATTTCCGCCAGATTCGGCCGTCATCCAGCGTTCTTCGGCACGCCGATGCTGAAAGCGACGGAGAATTAAAATAAAATTAATTTAGAAATTAAGGAGCAAAGCCATTCCCACGCATCCGAATCGACAGGCGGATGGAAGGCGCAACTTTTGTGCCGTGGGCTGATACGGTGTGTTTTAACACGGTTAACTTGCTGACTGTTCTTGCGTTTCTAATTGATCGTGACAAACACTACCGAAATATTTAAAACAAAGCGGTGCCGCCTCGGCTGATGCATTCTGGTAGCTGTTGTCGAAGGTTCACTCAAGAAATTTTCTATGTTCAAAGATGCTACGCTGTTTACGATTTATAATGTTTTTTTTTTGGTTTTATTATTTTTTTATGAAAAATTTTAGTTTAAAATAAATTTATTGGCGTAGAAAATCAATTCATAACTAGCCAAATACTAACACAAAATGGCAGAAGTATGTACGTATCATATATTAAGAAAATTGAGAAATTGATATCGATTATTGCAAAAGAAATTAATGTACGTAAGCAACTTATTTTATGAAGTGTGTAGGGCCGTTTAAATATAACACTTTTAAACTGGCTTGCTCTATATTAAAAAGTTTGCTAAAAAGAAATGTTGCTAGACAATTTTTAGGTTTTAAAAAGCGACGAAACCCATTGTTCAAAGATGTAGCTAAATGTAAATGTTGAAAAACCCAACTACAAGTCTTGGAATAGGTTGCAAAGGTAACGGCGGACTCAGCTAAGGAAAAGAAAAGTGAAGTCGGTTTTCTAGAAAAGTAATAAAGTGCTAAGAGAAATCAACAACTTGAGAAAATTGAAAAATATGATCGCTTCTACAGCAGTGTTCCTAGGAGCAGTAGAGCTAAGCAAGGAGTCTCTATTCTAATTCGTAAAATTTTAAGGAAATAGTGAGCCACGTAAAGTAACCAGCCATTTATTGGACATGCGAGTGTTATGGGATAACTTGCTTTCAATAACGAAAAAGAAGATTACTGTATTAGTTCGTCTGGTTTCTCTTAGATAGAATTATTAACCTTTTAATTATTAACTTCATGCAGTGCCACCCACATCCGTCAAATTTTCTATATTGGTTAAAAACCATTCCTTTATTGGTAGTATACAGTGAGTGTTTTCTTATTAATCTATTAAGGTAAGTTAATTTAGAATGACTACTAAATTAACGAAAGAACAAATATTTAATAAATGCTAAGTTTGATGTGTAGGTACAATTTATTATCGTTGAGATTTGCTAATTTGATCCCCATAATTTAGTTAGCTTAGGTTCTTGGAAGAATGCCTAACAACGAAACAAATTTATCCGTTTTTAATAGTTTTTGGACACCATGTCGAATAACTGATCTAAGCAAGTTTGGAGCTATGTGACTGACTTTCACAGATAACGGGTAGATACGCATATGCGATTCCGGCAAAAGATGAATCTATTTCAGGGACCTAGAAACCATGCCCATGTGAGATCTTGTTTTCCCTGATTTACAGAGAAATCATATCCTAACCATCATTCTGTCCTATTTAACTCATATCCACTCACTGTATCCTGCACCCACTCGCCAACACGCGGCGTTTTAATAACCTTCTAAATACATATGAAAATGTCAATTTTCAAAAAAGCAGCACCCAAAACAAGCAGGACACTCTGAAACTTCTTTGTGGCGCTTCAATAATCATGCTATTTTTTGGGTATTTCGTCACACTACAAAATAAAAAATATTAGAACATGAACGTTTCGGAACACAAATCTATTTTCGTTTTCAACAATTATTAACTAATTAAATTAAAATTAACTAGGAAAACTTAGCTTACTTCCTAGTTAATTTTTAACGTAATTAGTTAATTGTTCAAAACGGAAGTAGATTTAACTTCCAAAACGTGCATGTTCTAATATTTTTCATTTTGTAGTGTGACGAAATACCCAAAAAGGTAGAACAATTGTCCAAAATCCTGCACTGAAGATGTTTCAGTGTGTCCCACGAATTCTGGGCGGACAGAAAGGTGACAAGCAGGCACTTCCACACTTCCATAAGAGAAATAAGATAACACTAAAAAGCATAACGTACAACGTACCTTCAGCGGACAAATTCCTTAAAATAGAAAAAGAATTAAGAGCTATAAAATGGGACGTAGTTAGACTGGAGAACAACTTCTTACTCTAAAGTCGGATACACATGAGATATAACAATGGCAACTCCAACAGTTCATTTGGTGGTATACGTTTCTTTATCAATTAAAAAAACACAGACCTCTTTACAAACTTTGGAAACGGAAAGTAGATTTCAGTTCATGAAAAAAAAGTTGTATAAGGTGTAAAAGGGGTAGTTTCTGCAAGGGTGGTGGAATGTGTGCTGTCATAACGTTTTACATCCAACATGTTAGTCAATTCTTGTTAGACTTTTTTTACATAAAAAAGGTGCGCATGTTTGGAATTGCTGAGGGCAGTAGTTTTCGAGCAAATTGAACCTAAAGATTGAATTTCCCATCTCTACAAGCGGTTTACGAAAATCATAAAGAAACGTCGGGAACGAAAATTACATCTTTACCAACCCCAAGAATATGCCGGCTTTAGGAGCGGATACGGTACAAATGATTAACTGTTTATCGATTTTAAAAAAGCGTTCGACACCGTAGAGCTGCCAGCAATACTTTCAGCATTGCAACAAATCGGAATTGATCACAGATGTACGAAACTAATAGAACATATTAATAATAACGCAACAGCAAGCGTTAATCTCTTTGAACCCACAAATAATTATCGAATAGAAAGGAGAATTCGACAAGGAGTTATTATCTCTTCCAAACTCTTTGCGACAGAGCTAAACTGTAAGAAGAAAGGCATAAAAATCGACGGCGAATATCTTAGCCACCCACATTTTGGCGATGATATCGTCAAAACAGCTGACAGTCTAGACTCTAGACGATGCCCAACCAATGCTTATGGAGCTACTAGCATCAGCAAAATCTAGCCTAAACATCAATTTTCATGACCAAATTCATGACCAATCTAGTTACAAACAACATTATGGAAATTGATGAAAACATGGTAAAGCGGGTTCATAATTACAAGTATTTATGGGATGAAATACGAATTGGTAAAGATAACCAAATATGCAAAGTTTGCAGTCCCATAAGCTTGAAATGGGTAGCTTTCGGTAAAATTCGAGATAGCCTTAAAGGAAGTCTACCAATATCTTTAAAAAGGAAACTCGACAAACACTGTATTGTGCTAGTGACGGACAGACGAACAGACGGGCAGACGAACACACAGGCAGACGTACAGTCTAACATAGGGGAAGATGCACAGACGGACAGACAGACAGACGAACAGACAAGGCGGGCAAGCAAGCGGGAAAGCGGGCGGGCAGGCAGACGAAATTGAGATAACCAATTTTTCGTCTTCTAAGGACCATGAAGAAATCTTGGAAGGCGATTTTTTAGCGATTACAATCTTTCGTCTGTTAGACGAGGGAAGTAAAAATAGAAAAACTGCCGGGTGCGCACAAATACACAAGACGTTAATTTAAAATAACACAGATAAGTGACAATGTCTGACTTGCTGAAAAGGATAAAAAAAGTGAAACATCTTTTAAATACAAGGTGTCCCAGAAATAAGTGCTGAAAAATCTGCAGTATCCAAAAGGTTTTTTAATTTTTGAGCAGCTTGAAATTTAATTAGGAATCCCCTTTATCCGACCCAGACGAGCCGGTTTGCGGAAAGATATATTTGTTAACATAAGGAAATAAGTTCACTACGTGATAAGATTTTTGTAATGTTACTGTGGTCACAACAATAATTTTAACTTTTAACAACCATTAATAGGTCCACAACAGTAAAGCAAAAAAGGGATGACGCATTCAATTTTTTCGGTAAAATTCTAATAATATTTAATTCAGCAATGCATAACCCAATTATTTCTGGGACAGCCTGTATAAGAAATATAAGTATAATGAGTAATGGATATCACAATATAGAGGCCGAAGAACTGGCGGGTTTTAGGGCTGGAAAATCAACAACAGCTATTTTATTTCGTGTTACTGAATGTATTGCAATTTAATGTAAACGCACTAGGATGCTGCCTGTCGTTAACACTGTTAAGGTATATCTCGAGCAAACATTGAAAATTTGAAATAAGAAATATAAAAGTATGGAAATAGCTCTTGATATTATAATGTTGCATACTTTATGGTTTGTGGATGGATGACACAATATTATGACGATCTGCCTTACATGACACGCAAAATACCAAATAGATGTGTACTGGTGGACAACCATAGGATCTCGTTTTGAAAAATGGAAAAGTCATTCAACAATGTGACAAGAACGAATATCTATAGGGTTATAAATGCTCATGCAAGAATGTTTGGTGCCTCAGAATGGGTAAAGTGCTGTGGTACAGAAGTATTTCAAAAGGCAACAAAAATCGAGTACCTACCCAATATAAACGTGAAGACTATAGTGACATACAGCTACGACGTCTGATAGATTAACGACAGAATGATGAAATATTGAAACCAGCTGGTAAATAAAGTCAGCATTTAATAATGACTTTTGATGACAGTTATTAATTAGAATTGTCACTGTAAGCAATAGTTTTCGCATTTTGAGAATTAGGTCAAAAAAGTGTCCCTTTTATTAGCCTTGACTGTATATATGCGCCAGTGGATGACTGCTAGTGAACCATCGTTTTAAACGTGTTCGATTTTTTATTTTGTTTATCTATAAACTGCTGTAATAATATTATATTAATCAAGCAGGATCTTTTGGATCTGAAACCACTTTTTCTTCGCTTACTTCCTGCATATTCCTTTGTAGTTTATTCTTAATAGTTGTCCCGAAAATTGTAGCTAAAGTTGGTAGGTATCACACTGAGGCCACGTTGTTGTTGTTACTACAGCGTTCTTGTCGCCCTTTGTACAAATTTACGATATATATGTGGAGTTCAATTCTATGATACGTTTTCCTCCCATTTCAGTATTTTAAAAAAGTTTTGAGAAACATTATTAGTTGTCTTCTCCATATTTTAGCAATTCTTCGTTGATACCTCCAAGTCTAGGTGCTTTGTTGTCTTTCGTTCGTTCGAGAGCTTATTTTTGCATTTTCGGAAGTTACCTAAGGATGCTCTGTTCTTCGTAGATTAGTTCTTTTTTTTCTTTAAATTGAAATGAAATGGAAGAAATTCTAAAAAAATCATGTCCATTAAAAAATGTAATTTTAAAATGTTACCTACGTTTCTAATCTGTCAGATTATATGTTTCGTGTAAGTTATTGAGATAAGGATAATAAAACCTACGTTAAACCTAAAATAGTTGAACCGAAAACTGAAAAAAAGAAACCATCGGACATGCCGTATAACGAGCAGTCACAACAATAATTTTTGTATGTTATGCTTTTTTTATGAAGAGTACGACAATATTAATAATGGTAAACCAACAGTTTCACCCTCCAATGTTGTTCTCCGAGCTTCTTTCTCTTGCGTTAAATGTCTCGGAGAGCACAATTTACCGAAAATATGAGCCAGAAAGTGAAGAATGCAAAAAACGGAAGTAGACGAAGTAGTCAAGAACTTCATCAGGGACGCTATATATAAAATGTATGTGGCTAAAGAATTTGTAACCATGGAAAGCCTAAAGAAACGCTTGGTTGAAGAATCTGGAGGAGATTTTTCAAATTCAGTTGCTTCCCCAAATAGATGTTGCAACGAAATAGGCTTCAAATGGAAAAAATCAAGCAATAGATTGTATAACAGAATATTCGCGAACAGAAATTGGCCACATATCTTTAATATATTTACGTTTTACGACACGTTAGATTTTCTTTAACATGTAACTAACTGCACCCTCTAGGACATGCAGAAGAAAATCCAGAACCTGTAACAGTAACACCTATACTTCGACGGCAGATGACCTCTACCAATGCAGCAGGGCTCCGGAGCACTGCAGTAAAGCTTACCCTCGGTACACCTGTTGTCGCCCGATGTTACTACAGTAAAGTCTACGCCTAGGGCAGCAACACTTCCTGTACCTCGATGGATCTACAGATAATCTCCTTAGAAATTAAGTCAATTATGTTCACCAAAAACTCCATTTAATTTTTAGTAGACGAGTTTCTTTCCGTTTGCCACTCGAGTCTTTGGGATTCCACTATGCAGACGACAGGGATCTAGTCCACGTAAACCTTAACCTCGAGTAGTGTCTTTTATATGAGCTATGGCGAGATATTTTCGCCATCGATGTCATGTGCGAGCATAATTACCAGCCGTAGGGATATACTTTTGCCTGTTATCGATCATTGTGGCTTTAATGTTGCACCTGCCAGGTGGAAATGACCTCTAGATACCCTTCCGCATGCTGAATTTCCTAGCGAATTTCCATGGCGAAGGTTGTGATGCGTTCTTCCTAGCGCGCTGCGTTGAAGCGCCCCAGTTATCTACGAAGCAAGTGCACGCATTTTTTGCTAACTTTCAGTGGACTTGTTTTGCTGACTGAACAAGCTGTTCAACCTGCTTTAGGCAAACGCCTTTGGTTACCAATCATGTCGCGAATAGATTACGTTTTATTAGATTATCTCATCCGTCCCATTGGCGAATCAATCAGAGTTCTATTAAAGTCGCGTTCAGAGCGTGTGCTGGTTACTGCAGCATTTTTTTTTAGCTCGAACTCTATCGCAAGGCTACTCAATTCAGGTTATGCGTTTTATTAGATAGATAACCTGCGATCGGGCCGCTTTTATGAGCGCAACCGCTAGGGTGTTTGCATTGCATCCTAGGTTTAATAACCACCAGTGTGGTGGGTATTGTCGCATATTTTTGTTGTATTCAATTCAGTGTGTTATATGGTTTTGCTGCGTTCGTACGCCAGGTTTTTACTTCGAATTCAATATTTTGATTGGTACTTATTTGACATTTATTGAGCCTTCCGAAGATGTTATTAATGTTTAATACTTGCTATATCTCTTAGTATTTATTGAACCCTTCGGGCCCTTCGTTCAAGGGTGCCGCAATCTTTCGTTAAATTTTTCCACACTTTGTACGTAGCTTTTTGATTCATTTTTTTTCTACGAGGATTGCTATGCTTTTGCTCTCTTGTGTGTTTCAACTTCATTCCATGTGAGTAGATATTCCGCAGACTACTGTTTTCCCCTTTCTTTCTTTGTTGCCTCCGTAAGTATTGCTATGTCAGTATTCCGTTTCTCTATTTCGTGTAGTATGATTTTCTTTTTCATGGTCAATTGGTGCGGCGATGTTTACAGTTATCTATCTGAGTTTCTGTAAATTGCCTTTATCTATAAGGTGCTTGGTAGTTTCTTTTTGCAGAATTGTCCATTCTTAATGCACATGGACCATATGTGACGGTCTAAAACGGCATTTACGACACCGTGCCAGCTCATACAAAAAGCCACGAAAAAGCTAGACGACTAGGGCGTACGATATCTTTCAAAATCGGGAAAGTAACTCACATAAGACCGCTGCTCTGCCCGTAACAAAAAGTGCCGACTAAAGTCAGTGAAGCAAGGGGTGGTTCAACACAAGATCACATACGGGCAACGGCCTAATGGACGGTAAACCGGTCTATAAAATAGATTGAGCTCCACACAGTTCCATCAATATGAACAAGCATGCAAAAGGTAAGCCCACTGAGAAACCGGGAAGCAAATGAACCTACTTTTCAACTTTACCCTTGGCAAATACCCAATATTTAAACGGAATGAGTGAGAGATCATTGTTGTTTTACAAATACACTAATGGCGGTACTAAACGCGTGAGAAATCGTTATTGTTTTACAAATACGCTAATGGCGTTACTGAATGCGTGAGAAATAATTATTGTTTTACAAGTACCTACGCTAATGGCGGTAGTGAATGCGTGAGAAATCGTTATTGTTTTACAAATACGCTAATGGCGGTAGTGAATGCATGAGAAATCGTTATTGTTTTACAAATACGCTAATGGCGGTACTGAATGCTTGAGAAATCGTTATTGTTTTACAGATATGCTAATGGCGGTGCTGAATGCGTGAGAAATTATTATTGTTTTACAAATATGCTAATGGCGGAACTGAATGCGTGAGAGATCATTGTTGTTTTACAAATACACTAATGGCGGTACTGAACGCGTGAGAAATCGTTATTGTTTTACAGATATGCTAATGGCGGTGCTGAATGCGTGAGAAATTATTATTGTTTTACAAATATGCTAATGGCCGAACTGAATGCGTGAGAGATCATTGTTGCTTTACAAATACACTAATGGCGGTACTGAACGCGTGAGAAATCGTTATTGTTTTACAGATATGCTAATGGCGGTGCTGAATGCGTGAGAAATTATTATTGTTTTACAAATATGCTAATGGCCGAACTGAATGCGTGAGAGATCATTGTTGTTTTACAAATACACTAATGGCGGTACTGAACGCGTGAGAAATCGTTATTGTTTTACAGATATGCTAATGGCGGTGCTGAATGCGTGAGAAATTATTATTGTTTTACAAATATGCTAATGGCCGAACTGAATGCGTGAGAGATCATTGTTGCTTTACAAATACACTAATGGCGGTACTGAACGCGTGAGAAATCGTTATTGTTTTACAGATATGCTAATGGCGGTGCTGAATGCGTGAGAAATTATTATTGTTTTACAAATATGCTAATGGCCGAACTGAATGCGTGAGAGATCATTGTTGTTTTACAAATACACTAATGGCGGTACTGAACGCGTGAGAAATCGTTATTGTTTTACAAATACGCTAATGGCGGTACTGAATGCTTGAGAAATCGTTATTGTTTTACAGATATGCTAATGGCGGCGTTGAATGCGTGAGAAATTATTATTGTTTTACAAATATGCTAATGGCGGAACTGAATGCGTGAGAGATCATTGTTGTTTTACAAATACACTAATGGCGGTACTGAACGCGTGAGAAATCGTTATTGATTTACAGATATGCTAATGGCGGTGCTGAATGCGTGAGAAATTATTATTGTTTTACAAATATGCTAATGGCGGAACTGAATGCGTGAGAGATCATTGTTGTTTTACAAATACACTAATGGCGGTACTGAACGCGTGAGAAATCGTTATTGTTTTACAGATATGCTAATGGCGGTGCTGAATGCGTGAGAAATTATTATTGTTTTACAAATATGCTAATGGCCGAACTGAATGCGTGAGAGATCATTGTTGCTTTACAAATACACTAATGGCGGTACTGAACGCGTGAGAAATCGTTATTGTTTTACAAATACGCTAATGGCGGAACTGAATGCGTGAGAAATAATTATTGTTTTACAAGTACGCTAATGGCGGTACCTAGTGAATGCGTGAGAAATCGTTATTGTTTTACAAATACGCTAATGGCGGTACTGAATGCGTGAGAGATCATTGTTGTTTTACAAATACACTAATGGCGGTACTGAACGCGTGAGAAATCGTTATTGTTTTACAAATACGCTAATGGCGGTACTGAATGCTTGAGAAATCGTTATTGTTTTACAGATATGCTAATGGCGGTGCTGAATGCGTGAGAAATTATTATTGTTTTACAAATATGCTAATGGCGGAACTGAATGCGTGAGAGATC
This sequence comes from Agriotes lineatus, assembly GCA_940337035.1. Classification (NCBI taxonomy): domain Eukaryota; kingdom Metazoa; phylum Arthropoda; class Insecta; order Coleoptera; family Elateridae; genus Agriotes; species Agriotes lineatus. The sequence continues at coordinate 69,154 of CALNHX010007261.1, forward strand.
ATTGTTGTTTTACAAATACACTAATGGCGGTACTGAACGCGTGAGAAATCGTTATTGTTTTACAGATATGCTAATGGCGGTGCTGAATGCGTGAGAAATTATTATTGTTTTACAAATATGCTAATGGCGGAACTGAACGCGTGAGAAATCGTTATTGTTTTACAAATACGCTAATGGCGGTACCTAGTGAATGCGTGAGAAATCGTTATTGTTTTACAAATACGCTAATGGCGGTACTGAATGCGTGAGAGATCATTGTTGTTTTACAAATACACTAATGGCGGTACTGAACGCGTGAGAAATCGTTATTGTTTTACAAATACGCTAATGGCGGTACTGAATGCGTGAGAAATCATTATTGTTTTTCAAATATGGTAATGGTGGTACTGAATGTGTGCCTAACGATATAGCGGCTAGTACATACACTACCTTTATTTTAGCTTCACCTGGCTAGATGGGCAAGGCTCCGACACGCAGCACAGGATGTCACAAGGTCGGCGACAGTTGTAGGCGTTGGATGACGCGTCCCAAGGAACCCTTCGCAGGACACACATTCGGCACAACGGGGGCGACAAAAGCTCACATGAATAAAACGATAATACGAGAGCGTTGGTCAACAAAACGGAGCATCAACACCACACAACTGCACGCTTGACGACTCGGGAAGCCCACCACAAACACGGAAAAACACAATTTGGCATGCGTCCAGAGGTCGCCTCCTTAAAAAAGGGACACCGCCGGGGCGTGCCTCGAAAACTAAACTGCTCGTGCCAGATGCTAGCTCCTAACTAACTAAAAAGTGAAAGAGCCAAAACCATTCATAACCTCTCTCTTTTGCTCTCACAGACTCACTTTTTAAATTCCCTCTAGCAACCACGCTGAAAGCCAACCTCGCAACAACTCCAGAGCGATAAGAAGTACACCTGTTCAGCAAGACGGCCCAAGACAGAACGCAGCTGTTTGACGGCTTGAATAAAACTTGATACACACATAAGTTTAGGCGGAAAATTATGACAAGTCTATGTACACACTGGGTTGCAATTTAGAAAAATAGGCAAATGACTCCTACATTCGTATAACTAGAAAATGTCCTGACACATCTCCGACTTTTCGTTTGAGTTAGTTGTTTAGAATGCTAAAAGTTACGACGTCCACATCGTACATTTTCGTTAATGTTACATTTTACACAATAGTCACCCAACGGGCTAGGCAAGTAACAAGATGAAAGGAAAAGGGATAGATGAAATTGTGGGGCGATCTTATTGTCGTTACACTTAATAATAATAATAATAATCACTTTATTACCATGTAAAAAACAAAATCTAAATACAATAATTAAAACAAAAAAAAACTGGTAATCACAAGGCGAGATTCAGGTGGGTATAGGTAAATATCCTATACCGTCTGATCTTCCACCTAACCTAACTTTATACGATATGGATAGTATACAATCTGCCACAGATAGAAATGTCCTGATAATAGAATACGTTGGTGGATAAGTACGGTGAGTATTATAGAAAATAAAAGCTATACAAATAGCAACTATTTACCTAACTCTCCACCTAATTTGCAAAATGCAAACAGTTTACACTGGTTAGAACTACTAGTTACTATAATCTCTGAAACTTCTTTGTGGCGTGAATTCATAATTCATATTCTTATTTGGGTATTTCGCCACTCTGCAAATTAAAATATTAAATAACGAAAATATTAACAACGAACGTTTCGAGGGACAATTGACGTCAATGTCAAAAAATTCATTGGAGGTTGGTCGTTTTTCCTTCCAGTGAAAAAAGATAAGTTTCTTGTTCGTTTTAATTGTTATTCGTTGATAACGAGGGCAGATTGTCCCTCGAAACGTTCGTTGTTAATATTTTCGTTATTTAATATTTTAATTTGCAGAGTGGCGAAATACCCAAATAAGAATATGAATTACTAGTTACTATTATTTTTTATTCCAACTTCTATTGCCACCTAATTGTTGCAATCTTTAATATAATTCGAGGAAATATGGTGTATATAAACTATAAAACAGTATAATCGTACTTAATTTTTCGAAATTGAAAAATGAATGTGAACATTTTTGTAGCCTTAAATTATTTTGGATTATTAAATATTTATCTTATCTTGTGCAACTGGGTTTTTATAAAACTGACTTGTACTTACCATTTATTGCAAATACTGTCAATAAAAGTTCTAATGAAATCTGTCTTTCGGTGTCTCGCAGTTACTGGGCCGCAACACCAAGACACCAAGAGCTAATAGCAATCCGACCAACAAGGCAGATCAGATAACCGGCCGTTCGACAATTAATAGAACCCGGGACAGGGCCGATAAGGATCGATTATCGACGGGTTTAATGTTTGAAGCCTCTTTAGAAATCGGCCAGTCAAAGCCTACGCTTCAATCGTTGTTCATTTTATCAAAAGGCGCTTGTGAAAGAGTTCTCAAGTAGCGGTCGCCGCCAACGGAATCGTACGAGCCGATTACTTAATCGTTACTCCATTAGATCTTTTGTAGTTGCCGATGCAGTTAATCGAACACTAGCGGCTTGAATTCAATTGCTCCGGAATAGAAGTACCTGCTAGGTGTCGGCGTGCTTTCTAGAGAGGAAGTATTGAAGGATTCGGGCCAAACACTATGGCGGCAGATACCCAATACGTCTATCGGCGTTCTATCCGGGTGTTTAATTGCAACTCACTCGAATAAGAAGAGATGTGGAGTTTCTGGCAGGCTCCTATTAAGGCTAATGCGTTAATTATTTTTGTTATTAATCATGTGGCTTACATTTCACTTTTATTGACAGCTGAAAATATGCTGAATTTAATTAAGCCGTCTTCACAGTAGACTTCAGGCTGCAGTATGTTACTACTTATTTTAGCATTAAAAGTAAAAAAATCTTAAAAATATCTGTTCTTAAACAGCCGTTAGTGATGGAGAGCTACTACAGTGTAATTCGTTAAAACTAACTGTACCCGTAATATTTTTTCTTCTCACGGTCGTATGTTTTCGTATATTTACTAGCTTTCTTGACAGATCGAGTAAGCTGATCTTACGATACCTGACTGGTTTCCATAGAAATGAGAAAAATAGCGTGCGGCAAGTAAATTCTACATAATAAACACGCTGGAGAATATTCTTGTTCTTCGATTGTGCGAAAAACATTGTACAATACTCAACCGTTAAGTGATTGTAACAGATTTCTAAAATTAAAAAGCCTCGACTTTTCGGATCTCGTTTTTCTAACTTTTCTCGACGTGGTAAAATGCACTTAGCGATCTTGTATCGTACTATACTATTTTTGAGGGTAGTTGTTCATGTTTTGGAGGAAGAAAAACCTTGCAGAAACTCGACAGTTTTGTAGATGGTCATTTAAGACTTAATTGTGATATCCTTCCGATACATCGTTTGATGATTGATGTTGATATTCAAGTGAGCAGCCCCATTTATGTTCAACAAACAATTGTTTTCAACATGTAACATGTCCGTGGCCTAAATACTAAAATTAATCTTAGTTTACAATAAAGGCCAACGGTCGTTTTATATAAATTGCAACTACTCTGTAGATATATTTATTGTTCCCATTAAGTGACATGACTTCTGGAAAAATCATTTAGGTTAACAGAATAGAAATAATAATATAAGAGTGTGTGGTTTGTGGTACAAAGCCTGACGTCAGATTTTTTATTTTTGTTATTAATCATGTGGCTTACATTTCACTTTTATTGACAGCTGAAAATATGCTGAATTTAATTAAGCCGTCTTCACAGTAGACTTCAGGCTGCAGTATGTTACTACTTATTTTAGCATTAAAAGTAAAAAAATCTTAAAAATATCTGTTCTTAAACAGCCGTTAGTGATGGAGAGCTACTACAGTGTAATTCGTTAAAACTAACTGTACCCGTAATATTTTTTCTTCTCACGGTCGTATGTTTTCGTATATTTACTAGCTTTCTTGACAGATCGAGTAAGCTGATCTTACGATACCTGACTGGTTTCCATAGAAATGAGAAAAATAGCGTGCGGCAAGTAAATTCTACATAATAAACACGCTGGAGAATATTCTTGTTCTTCGATTGTGCGAAAAACATTGTACAATACTCAACCGTTAAGTGATTGTAACAGATTTCTAAAATTAAAAAGCCTCGACTTTTCGGATCTCGTTTTTCTAACTTTTCTCGACGTGGTAAAATGCACTTAGCGATCTTGTATCGTACTATACTATTTTTGAGGGTAGTTGTTCATGTTTTGGAGGAAGAAAAACCTTGCAGAAACTCGACAGTTTTGTAGATGGTCATTTAAGACTTAATTGTGATATCCTTCCGATACATCGTTTGATGATTGATGTTGATATTCAAGTGAGCAGCCCCATTTATGTTCAACAAACAATTGTTTTCAACATGTAACATGTCCGTGGCCTAAATACTAAAATTAATCTTAGTTTACAATAAAGGCCAACGGTCGTTTTATATAAATTGCAACTACTCTGTAGATATATTTATTGTTCCCATTAAGTGACATGACTTCTGGAAAAATCATTTAGGTTAACAGAATAGAAATAATAATATAGGAGTGTGTGGTTTGTGGTACAAAGCCTGACGTCAGATTTTTCAGGTTGTGCTAGTGTCTTCGGCGTAACCTAATACCTGTCATAAAGATCATAACCGGGACCGATCGCTTAACGTGCTCTCCTATGCAGGGCTGGGTGCAATTTTACTATCACTGTCGGTTGGTTACCCATCCCAGTGTCCAACGCGGCTAACGTTGCATAACTATCGAGACTGTTTGACCAGCGCTCGGAGTATTCGGCCATACAATCGAAATGTCAAAATATATTGCCATGAATGGGAGTATAATTTTTTATATAAGTTTTATATTTTTGTAACTAGTCAAGCATTTCTTGTATAACTATAAGGTATATATTTAAGTGAATGGCCAATTATTCTGCTGCATAGTTTAACCGTTAAATCTTTATTTATATTGGCTAGTTTGCTAGAACAAGAATAATTACAATCAGAGATCGGTTTTAACATTTCGTTAAAATAATAATTTGATTAAATTTCCATTAAATCCAATGAAAACTTGGTTAAATGATATGTTTGCATTATTCTAAGTGAAACTCTGTCTATGCATTGAAATAACCTCAATTACTGTTGATATTGAATAAAACAACTCATTGCAATGTTTAATCAAGTAAGTCATATCTCTTTGTATTTATTAATTTGCATGTGATGCATGTTAATATTAGGTTCCTGTGTATCTATTCACTACATGAATGTCGTTTCACACGCTCAGCGCCTTCTGCCATTTATAATTTGCCTGCAGAGCAAGCAATCGCTAACTGAAACGACAACGCCTTAAATGTTTTTCCAGCTGGGCTATGTACTCTGTCGATCCTAGTTGGCTGCAAGCACCACCGCAACGAACTCCAAACTCAGGATTATCTGCCGACTATAGTTAGCTGCACTATACCACCTGTGTTGCACGGCTCCTTCTCGGTCTACTTCTTCTACCATCGACACCATACATTCGTGGACGAGCTCCACCAACAGCCCCCGACTACATTCAATTAAGAACCAACTTTATTATTTACGGTTCCTTTGGTAATTTATACATCTTGGTATAACCTTCACAACTAAAACACCATTTAACTTGATTACTAAGGATTTATTCAATTAATATATCAAAACCAACCCAAATATATATATTTTTTGTTGGAGTCATTCTTTCGGCTTGTAATTTTTAATTCTTAGTACCTGGTAACTGTCATATAATTCACTTAATCCTAGATTTCATTTGATTTTGTAGATTTCCACAATTTGACGGTTGCTTACTTAAACACATTTTAATTATTCTTTTCAGTTAAAGCTCTTAATCTTGCTTGCAGTTACCTTCTGGCTTAGTTATTACTGTTACACATTCTTTATGCCATTGATGTGGTTTAAATAACTTCTAATTCAATACTAATTTTGGCATCTTTTAAAATGATTTAGCGTTTTCACAGTAAACTTCAGCTTAATTAGCTTACGTTAGTACAACCATTCTTATTAAATGTGTCTTCTACTGATCTAAAAGCAACTAATTATTAACATTAATTTACAGTTATTAACCTTTTAAATAAAAACCTACTCCCAAGTTGTTTCCAGTCTTGTCTCCCTAAACCCATTTAACTTTTATATTAACATTTCAATAGACAACCTTTATTTTCCCCTGTATCAAGATTTTAACTATTATACCATAATTAATCCTGTTATTTATTTTATTCTCTACGAATGAAATAATCAATTGAACAGAATAGCATGGTAATATTTTTATTTTAGTCCCTTGGGATTTTCGATCATATTTAATCCCTAGAGAGTAAATGAGTTACTTTAGTCCCCGAAATAATCGACTGAAGTAACGATTTTAGTCCCGAAAGTGCACAAAATGTATGATTCTCACATCATTGTATTCATAAAAATCAGTCGAGTACGAAGAAAGATTAAAAAATTATAGATGCTTTTTAAAAAAAAAAGTTGATTATTGTTGCGCTAATGTATTTTAATTTAAAAAATTTTGTTTTCTGACATTTTTGTGCACAATGAATGTAATCTCTGAAAGTTTCTTGTGGCGCTTCAAAAATCCTGCCATTTCTTTACAAAATGAAAAATATTAGAATATGAACGTTTCGGAAAACAAATCTACTTCCGTTTTCAACAACCTTCGTCTTCGCCTAATATTCAATCTTTATTTTAAATTATATAATCCTCATAATGTGGACGTCTGGCATCCACCGTTTGGCGATTACAAGAGGAATTTTTCTTCTTGTTTTAAGCTCAGCTTGGGTTATGATAACCCACATTGGAATTGTTGTAGAAATTTGCTGCTTATTGGAGGTTTGTCACACTCTGCTAGATCTTCACCAAAATAAGCTAAGTTCTCCTAGTTAATTTTTAAGTTAATTAGTTAGTTAACTAATAAAAACGGAAGTAAATTTGTTTTTCGAAAAGTTTATGTTCTAATATTTTTTATTTTGTAGTGCGCGTCTGTGGTGAAAAACCCAAAGAAATATTATGATCATAATGAATGTCTTGGTATTATTTAATGATTTTGTCTTTGAACTTGTAGTAACAGTTTTGCAGAAAAATCGTAATACCTTAAGGAATGCCAACATCCGGGTTGTAGGGTCTTCCAAACCGCTCGCTGTAATACCTCGAAGAATGTCGAATTGTAAACTTTATTGTAGTAGCCTTGATAAATGAATAAATCTGTTTGAAAGATTGGTCATGACAAAAGAGCTTTATTTTGTATTTGCTGCTCTGAAGAACGAATCCCAATTACTGAATTAAATCAAAACGCATGTATAGATACATTTTCTAAATTTAGTGAACTGCCTTATTGTTTCGTGCTGAAGATATACCTAAATTGAAAACAGAATTGTTTTTGCTCCATTGTTAAATTTATAAAATTGATGCATTGCACATTATTTGCTC
>CALNHX010007262.1:0-76582 GCA_940337035.1 Agriotes lineatus
AATGTTTGTGTACGACTGAGATACTTTCACTCTCTGCCGCTGGAGTGTAGTGCGCGTATCAAAATAAGCAGCGGAAAGAGGAAGTCCCTGTTAAAATCTTTGACTATATAAACATGAACAATGTATAAGGAATCAGCCAACATAGAATCCATTTCAAGAGTCAAACTTCCGAGTGGTGGGTGAATAATAGTCTGGTGGGGTTAAGGGAAATCTCATTTTTATGTTGGCTTGCAACGTTAATTTGGCGTTGACAATCCATGTTTATGTAGTCAAAGGTTAAAATGAATGAGGCCTTTGAATAAATATTAGAGAAATAAATATACTCATACAAAATAATAAATTTTTTTACATTATTTAGAATACTTCTACGTATTTTCAAAAAAATTAGAGCATATTTTGTGCATATATTGTAACTTTGGGTGCATATAGTCAACCAAATTTATGCATATATATGCGCATATTTTCGTACATTTGAGTGCATTAAATATCAGCTTTAGTCATTAGAGTGGTACAGTGCAGTCGTTACTATAGATATAGTCAGCGCCATCATGGAGCAAGCACTATCTGACTCTGAAAAATGTATCAGTTTAGTAAAGTTCAATCCCTGGAATACAGCACACCCAGACTATATCGACAGAAACAAAAAACTGCACAGTACTGGACTGTTTTCGCAAGTGACTTTGACCCCCACGTATCCGATACGATCGTCAACTATTTTCCACCGCAATTCTGTATTGTACATACATTATCCACATCTGAAGGGGGCCTAAACCTCAAATAGATGTTAATACTCCAACGGTGAAAATGATTCTAACGAGGCTGACGATGGCAACATGGACACGTTGTATTAAATTAAATATAGTACCTATAATCAAAAAGTCTTTGGATCGTGGTTGCTGTTGAATTTCAAAGTCATCTATGAAATTATTTACTTCTATAATTTTTATATCATTGACATATGCCGAAATTGTAATAAGAGTTAATTTCCAAATAAAAAACAAGATTTTAATAACCAAAAAAGTTCAATAGTTATAACTTACCGCGAAATCAGAGAACATTAACATTTTTAATATCCTCACTTTGAAATGATGACAAGTAAATGTCGATGATATAAAAATAATAGAAGTAAATCAATTCTTTACACAAGTGTGTAAAATCGAATATTATGAACGATATTAAAGTTCGAGACTTAAACGAGAACTTAAAAGAGATCGAGTTTAGTACATAACTAGTAATCGATTTCAGGCAAAAGTTATATACAATATTTTTTATACAACGGAGGTTGGCTTATTTAAAGACTGTATATATTTGATTTTGTTTCACAGAAATAAAAAATTACTACAAAATTATTTTGCTGATGAACGCTAAACGGTAAAAATATTACGCACCCATGTGGATATGGTATAGTACATTGTAATACGACAATTAGAATTAGAATTGAATTGAAAAACGCTTGTGTATCGTAAACAATTGCAAGTGCGATTTCTTTTATTATTAAAGAAAATATTTTAAAGATTAATAATAAAAATTAAATGATATTTAGTTGTTATCAAATTGCATTAAGCATATAAAAATATTTTTTATGTTTCAATACAAATAAGCAAAAATAAAGGATTGGTAAATTTGGACCGATCTGGTTTTTGTTATACTGTAAATAAGAGAAAAACATTTGTTTATGCTATTAGTACTTTGTAACTCTTTAACTATTATCTTAATCCTATTTATTAGCGTCATTTCCCATCGGCATTTTCAAAATTACCTGAATATGTTTGAATTATGTATATGCAAACTAAGTTTAATACTTGGCTTTTAGAACCATGTACATGCTACAGCTGCATGAACCATAACAAAATTATAAACATTGCGAAAAGTGAATACACAGAGCCAAATTACTTGATAAATACGAGCTTACCGCCTAAAATAAGAACAATAATACTCTGACAACAGCTCGTATTATTACACCATCCTGTAGAATACAAAATTCCTAAAATAAATGTAAGAAACACAAAGAACATTAAAAAGGCATACACATAATAAATCTGTTTTTGACATAGATACGGCATGTTTAAAAAAATAGCACCCTATTGCATGTATAATTGTATATCGTATTGGAAGGGTCCCAACTACTATTTATTAACATCCAAACGTTGGTGGCTGAGCTTATACAAATAATACTAGTCAGTCGATATGTATGTACATAGAAAATGCCGATGTTGAGGACTGTGTAAGTGATATCAAAATCCTATATGGCTACATTTCAATAACAAATGTATGCCCGTGTATGCATGACACTGCTTTCTACTAATCAAAGAAAGTTTTAATTATTATGACCACTCATTTTGTCCTAAAGCTTTTAGCTAATGGATATATACATGCAGGATATAACAGGGTAGTAATAACCACTATGCGAAGGTATATGATAAACGAACTTGTAGATTAGTTGCAAACTGATTATAAGATCGTAATCTAGTAAAATTTAATAGCGCGTAAGCTAAAAATCGTGTATAAACTATATAAACCATAAACTATTCAAGACGTACGCCCCAGGGCAAATTCTGAATCTTTCAAGCAAAATACGATTAAAAAGTTCTAACGTCTCAAAGGCAGTTCATTAAACATGATACTAAAAAATACACTTTTAACAGCATTCTCATAATATTGTAAAATTAGGAAAAACTCAATAGCCTTCGCAATTAAGGTCGTTTGCTGCCGTAGGATTTTTTAATTCCGTCCCACTCCAATACAAAGGAGAACTAGGCAATTTTGCTTCTAATTTTCAGCGGCTGCGGAGCCATAAAGTGCCGTAAAGAACTGAGTATTTGACAAATACACCGTTGGAAGATAATTAAGTTTCAAATGAACAATTTTTTAAAGAAAAAATTCGTTCTTTTCTTCCAGGTCATTGGTGTAATTTAATTAAGGCATTAATTTTGCAAAAGTGCAAACAAAAATCTCTCGTTTCAACTCCTACACGTTTCTAACTTCAAATATTTCCAAAATGAAATGTAGGAAATACACGATAATTAGGTTTCAAAAATTATTTAGTATCTGTCTTTTAGGCTATTATTCAAACTATTAGTAATATTTAATCGAAGTCTCGTAATAAAACAACATTGAAATTGCTCAACATTTCGGGTTCTTTCTTGTAATTGAACATTTATTTTCTCAATTTTTATTCAGCTTCACGGAAGTGGAAGCATCACATACAGAATTAAATTTATAAAACATGATGTCACAACATAAAGTTTCTTTGAAAGCGAATGGCAGTAAAACATGGGATGACACTATATAAGAAAGTGCCAACATGTCTTAGTTTTCTACTCTATACGACCAAATTTACGACTAATTTTACGATAGCTATTCGTTCACAATAGATGGAGAGGCAAAATCAGAACAAATTTCTAGGACTTCAGGGAAAAAGAATACTTTGGCTTGGTGATGCATTAACATTACTTATTGCTAAGGCAATTTCTCCAGAGCCGTTTTTGTAAGTAAAGCTTAAAGTAGACAAGCATTCCAGTTGTAATTACGGGTTATAGGAAAAATTCAACATGCTAACCCTGAGTTTCAAAAGAGTTAATATATAAGGGGTTCTGATTGATCATATTGCAGAACTAACACCTCATGCAGGGCAGTACTAACACTAATTTTAACAACGCTTCTATGTAATTGTACAACTCTAAACCGTGTTTTCAGGTATATTCTATGACAGTAAATATAATAGATCTTCAAGTGCCTCATTAAAGCATTCAAGACACTCATTTTCATCACATAATAGTTATTTATGATACAAGTTGAAAAATGTGGATTTTTTTTCAAGAGCTGGGCTAGTGGTTCAACGAGCAAAGTGATTTACGAGTTCAATTACGAGTGAAAAAACACTCATTTTCACAACCTACGGTCTTTAAAATTTTTACCATACTGTAATAAACAGAAAATTGTAAATATTCTCAACTATGTTGACATACAAATTTAGGGCAAAGGATGAGAAAAGTATGTCATTTTGACATGAATAGTGACAATTAAAAAATTTGCACTTTAGTACAGAATGGCAACAAAAAAATACTTTTTCCAACTACCTGTAAAGCTGAGGGTTATCTATTAAAACCTCCATAATAAAATTTTAATTATGATTATGGATAAAATAATACTTCACTAGTGAAAAAACAGTCCATAATCCAAAGCAACTAAAAAAATATATGCGTGCACCTAGCACACAGTCAAATGCATAATACGATTAATTATTTAAAATATGTATCTTACAGAAGTGGTTTTTGATGTACTTTATGAATAATTGTTTTGAATAACTAAAATCAGCTACTTACTATTCACACGTGACTAGCATGTTTCATTATACTCTTACTACTAATTATATCAGAGTCCTATGACAGTTGACAATTTGTATACAAAAGCCACTACTGTAAAATAAAACGTCGTATATCACACTACCTAAGTGAAATGCCATTATGCGCTCGTGAGAATTACCACACGTCTGCTTACGTGCTCGTGCTCTCTCACTTATAATGTACTATGATTATATTTAAAACTTATTTATATAATTAAAAGTAGATATTGGATTTTTTTGTACATATACCTATTTATCTTACAGTGCAGCTTTTGATATACTTTATGTTTTTCGTGACTAGAAGCCGCTATGACAGTTGACAGTTTGTACCGTTTTAGAACTTTATTGTAGGTACAAAAACCACTGCTGTACGATAAAATGTTGTAGGTATATCACATCTGAGTGAAATTCCATTATGCGCTCGTGAAAATTACCATACTCGCGGTTACGACCGCGTGCTTCAAACAAAAATCTCACTGACGATAAGGACTTATTTACTCACTTATAATATAAAGTACTATTACCTGTCTTTTCCAAATCCACCCATTATTTATGCTAAATAAATTATATTATGGTTCTATTATATTCCTGACAATTTAGATCGTCGACGTAAATTTTGATTTATTTAAAGTTTGTGGAACGACAAAGCTCGTAGATACAAAAAAACAATAGTCAGATAAACTAATCTAAATGCTATAATATTTTGATATTATCACAGAATATATGCTTTATTTTACTGCGTATAACAATTTTATTCTGCTATTTTTTCAAAACTATACTAACAAAAAACAAACTTTTTTGACAACAGTTTCAGATAATTAGGGAAAACTCCAGAATCCGGGGTCAATTCCCCTCTTATTGTTAATATTAATTATTATTAACAATGTTTCTCTAGTAACAATAAATAAATTTATAACGGAAGCAAATAAAAGGAGGGGAATTGGACCCGGATTCTGCAGTTTAGCCGATAATTACGTATATATACTAATTGTCGTTAAAAGTACACGTTTTACTCTGGAATAACTGGAAAGTCAAGTACACTTCCAGATTTGCATTTTATCTTATCTTTTAAGTACTGTTTCAACTCTGAACAGCTTACATGCATTAAAAATATGCAATTGCCACGGTTGACTAAAATAGCAAAACTCCAGAGCGAGACTCTACAATAGCTGACCATAGACACACATTCAAAACCGCCACGAATGTAGTTTTTCATGGCGGTTTTGAACGTGTGCCTATGCCCAGCTAAGTTAAGAGTATGCCTAAATTCCCATATATAATACAATGGTAAAGTTAATAAATGTACATAGCGGATCATTAGTTATCTGTGTAGAGGTTACGTACACTTTGTTGCATTACATTTGTTTTCACTTTTCTCAATAGAAAATTAAATTTAATAATTCGAGTATGTTCGTTCTTTGAAATCCAAGAATTGTTTATCAGTAATGTCAATGTTGAACATATTTTTCACCCGCTGTTAGATAATAAAATAAATGCCGCATCGAAGGTACTATTTACGTATACCTATAGTGGTATTAGTGATCAATATGTAGCAATGTACGTTTAAGTTCAAATCCCACAAGGGGAACTTCTGTTGAATTAATGTTTTTCTTAATTGTTACGCACTTTATTCCTAAAATTTGTACGAATGCTGAAAACTGTATTTTATTTTATTTAGTGGTGTTCACTCCATTTATGAACAAGATTTTACCTGTAAGTAACATTCATATTTCGTGACGAAAAGAGAAGCTATTTAATGTCATAAAAATAAGTTTTCAGTGTCAATTATACGTCAATGTTCTCATGAAATTTCTCGAATATGTAGCATATTGGTAACAAACAAGTTCTACACACTCAGGCACTTGAAATTGTGTGGAATATATTTTATTATATGTGATCAATTTTCGACAAGAAATCTGAATTTTTCTCTATGTACTTTAGCTCCGTGTTTTAATTGTTCAACCGTAACTACATGTCATTAGTAAATATCAATATCTTTCGCACTCTCAAGAGCAGGATGATTTTACAGTAAATATATTATACTTATTTGAATGAATATTTTTCTATATTTATACAAGTTTCATGCCCACAAGATTAAATTGCAATTCGACTACTATTCAGAGTATATTAAAAGCAAGGACAGTATCTAGAATGTCAGCACGAAAAAAAAATTCGTATCAAATTCTTGGCCACAATTTTCAATTGCTTTTTATGACGTGAAACATTTTAGCTGTGTTAAATAAAAACTAATACTTTTCAAAGCATATGTGGAAAGAGCACAGTATGCCGAAAATGTCCAAATATAACTAGATAAATATTAATCTAGATATACACGATTACATCCGTAATGTCAATGCTTTTCATTTTTTATACGTCCCTCATAAATAAGTGCAATCCACAGAGACTGCACCAAGCTTTCCAAGGTATAATCGTTATTTTCTTCTTCTTCTTCTGTATCCATATACCCATCGGCTGTCGGACATTTGATCCTTAACTATTTTCTATCAAATTTTTCCATTCTTTCCGGTCCATTGCTAATCTTCCCATCTCTTCCTTCGTCTTTCCTCGTTGTCTGCCCAATTCTTCTATATTCTGTAGCCAGTTTTTCCTAGGTCTTCCGTTTCTTCTCTTCCCAATCCTGCCTGTTTCCATAATTTTCTTCACTAGTCTGTCTTGGTCCATCCGCAGTGTGACCGTACCAGTTCAGTTCTTTCTTTTCTATCTTCTTTGTAACCGGTTCTTGTTCAATCATTTGTCTTATAAGTATATTCGTTTCTCTCTCTATCCAGCTTGGTTTTTCCAGTTATTTTCCTAAAGTACTTCATTTATGCGACAATTATTTTCTTCTCGTGCTTCTCATGGATAACCCATGTTTCGCATGCGTATGACAGTGTGGGTAGTACTATCGCATTATAGACCCGTAACTTCGTCATGTCTATTTCTTGTTTTCCGAAGATAGTTTTATTTAATGCATAGTAGATCTTTCCGCTCTTGTTTGTTCTTTTGGCTATCTCTAGGTCCATCTTTCCTTCTTCTGATATTACACTACCTAGGTATTCATATGTCGCTACTATCTCTACATCTTTTCCTTTAATTTCTATTCTTCTTTCTTCTTCTCGTGCTTTATTGTTGATTATCATCGTTTTACATTTGTCCGTATTAGTCTCCATTTCCAGTTTTTCTATTTCTTCAGTCCATATTCTCGTTAGTTCTCTCAGTTTTCTGTGGGTATCTGATATTAGGACTATATCGTCCGCGTACATGGTGTAATCGATTCTATTTTGTATGGAAATATTGCCAAGAAAATGTTCCGCAGCTATTTTTTTCTAAAAGCATTCGTGCATGCATCCAAGAAAAAATCCCTCCGCTAGTCGGGATTTTTTCAGTTGGCGCGCACTTATTGAAAAAATAGTTGCAGAACATTTTCCAAATATTTCGAGAAATTTTCCAAGTACTTGTTATATTTCTACTGAAAATTTTATTTTGCGATGTTTACAAAAACTATTCTTACAAAAAAAATTTTTTAAACAAAAGTTTTAGATAATTGCAGTCCTAAGGAATTTTTGATTTTTTCATTCTGTTTGTTTTTTAAAATTTTATTTAACTTTTTTATTTGTTTCATTTTTTATTACACAAATTTTTGGATGTAATATTACTCAACACTATTGGTAGCATTCCAAAGTAAAACTCTTAAGGAAATATTTGAAAGGTGTATCATATGTATATTAACCTATATATTTTTTAAATTTTATATTTATACATAGAGTGATGCAAGCAAAACGTTAAATTTGAAAGATGCCAAAATTAATTCATACAATTTCTATTAAATACTAAAGCTTCGATCTGCAGTAATTTTATTTTTCATGATAACCCCTTACGAACTTAATTTTTGACTATACATCTATATTTCATAAATAAAATAATTTGGCAGTATTCAAATGACGATTACCTTTGCTTAATTTAGGCAAATAATATAAAATATAAATTATAAATAATGTATGGAACTGGAATACACGAATAAATTTCAACAATAATGGTAAAATCAACTGACTGTTTGCAAATGAGTCTTCCGTGAGGGTAAATACTAGAATATCTGTACTCAAGATATTTGGAGGCATATGCAACGTTAATCACTATAACCGCAAACGCAAGACGGCGTCTGTGAGACATCACACCGTTTTTATAGTCTGTATGTCGGCATTTTTTGCCACTTATCGTCTTCGCAATCACTTTCCAAATACCATATATTCTCGATGATTATGTTGATTTTATTACTTTTGTCTTCACTAGGTATTCATTCTTGGCATTTAACGATTGATACTGAATAAAGCAGGTGTCAGAGGAATCATCGGTGGGGGGATTCTACGGATTGCCATGGCTTCTCAAATTTTTTAATAATCCTTATGATTACCAATATTCCTAAGATTCCTGGAGACTACTAACCCTGTGTGCACCAGATTCCGACAGTGAGCCCCCCCCCCCCCTCGTTAAATACTATATCTTGCTATTTTAAAAAACACCTTTTTCACATATCCTGGGACATTCCATGTCAAACCAATCTATGACGCAACCTGGCCATTTTTTATTTAAATCAATTTAAAAGGTTTATTCTTTCAATGGATCTAAATACAAAAATATTTTCTTAATTTTACTGTGCTCGCTCTGACCCCGATTTGAGAAATTGCTATTTTAAATTTCGAAAAAAATCGATTTTTTGCCCACGTCACAATTTTCAATGCTTAATAACTTTTCTTCTAGTTGTCCTACAAACATGTACCAGGGCTCTTTGTTTACGTATTTTTATGGGCTAAAATCTGGTGCATTTTAAACAAATGCAAAAAATACATAATGTTATTAAGCCATATAGTATTACCTATATTCCCTTAACATTTCAAAATAGGATCAGTATGGGATCATAATGTATGAAAAATATATATGAATCTTAATTACATGTATATAGAATAATTGAGTTAAGATAGAAAACCCAATTTTGCTAAATTAAACTTAGTATATTAAGCAATGGTATCATAAAAATTGCATGCTAAAGTAGCTATTAAGTGTTTCAATCACATTGGTTTGGGAATTGACCAAGTTGAAAAATATTTTTTTCTTAACCTTTGCAAAAGTATTTTGTTGGCTTGTCAAGACATCTAATCTATTTACAGTTATTAATATCAGAAAACTGGGGGTATTTGAATGATAGGGGTACGTCGGTGTGGTCCCAAAAAACTTATTTTTATATCCTCTGCAATACCCAAGCAAGCAACCTAAACACCATTGGTTTAAATAGTTCCAATTAACAAACGTAACCGTAACTATGTCACTTCGTTCCAGATGATCATCTTCTTCAAGAAAAACAATTTCCACTTTTGATTCGCTCGAAAAACTGTAGTGCTTTACTACTTCAGGTCTTGTAGTACTTCCGAATGGTATGACAGAATATAGCTGTTGTGCCCCTTTTCTGTATTTACGAGATATATGAAAAGTATATTTACTATATATTTCGTTTAAATTTAAGTGTAGCGAATCCTATATCAAGGAAAAGATAAGTTCGTCGTAATGGTGTCATAGCCATCCTTGATATGCATTTGAAATAAGAAAAGTTAGTATCAATACCTCGAAAATTATGAAAACAAATGATAACATTCATTCAGATTTGCATCCTTTAAGTTAAGAAGTTTCCTAATACATAATGTCAAAGAAAGTTTTGTTCTAAGTGATTGTTTATTGTCCAGCGAATTAAATAAATCGCGTAAAGTTTTAATTTGGTGTTTATAGTTTTTTGAATATCATTCGACCACTCATTAAGCTAGAGGCTGTCCCATAATTTTCATTCACTTTTATTTTGTTTGTATGTTATGAACAAAGCCTAGGCACGCCGAGTACCAGGTACCTTAGGCACCGACTGTTGTGGTCAAAAGTCTTACAGTTTTGCCGCCGAGATTAAGGAGCTCCAACTTAATAATATCTATTACTGTTTGTATAAAATTAAGAATTATGGGTCCCGAGTGGTGTAGCTTGAACAAGCGTCCACGTTCGATCAGCAGAGTTAAGCAACGCTGTCTCTGGTCAGAACTTGGATGGGAGTTCCACGGCTGCATCTCTCGGCGCCCCGTGGTACGGCTATCACGGAAAAAAGTTGGTCCCGGCGGTCATACAACATCATGACAGTCGTTAGTGGGGTTGGAAGTCCTCATAACTGCACAGCGACGCCTATAATTGGCCTAACGGCTGTTGGCTGAGTGCGAATTAAATAAATAAATAAATAAATAAAAATAAATAAATCTCTAAAAACCATGTAGTTCTTAATTCATGGTCGATTAGATATGTATTAGATAAGAAAAACAGCCATAATTTACCTAAATAGATGAGAATCTGACAAGCAATCCAGTGAGACAAATGTCTCATTTAAAAAAACAAAAAAGGCCGTTTTTCAAATAGAACGCGTATTAAATAAAAACTGTACCCAAACCTGGAAGGTGTCAAAGTGGTTGCCTAACCGATCGACGTTTTAAGGCGCAGAGGGTCGCAGCTCCGTTTGGCTGCTGAAACATTTTTATTTAATACGCGTTCTATTTGAAAAACGGTCTTTTTTGTGATTTCTCGAAAATCAGAAGTGTCACGTGACTGAAATTCGGTTCCTGAGCTGACATGACCATTCCAAACATATAACTTTAATAACTTTTTTCTCTATCTCTTACGGTTTGGCTGCCGAAACAGCGTCCCAGACGGACGGACGGACGGACAAGTCTATTAGATAAAGGATGTTGCCCTTGGTTTAAAAAACTTTCATGGCACCCTAAAAATAAATGCGGCAATATAAAATTGTGCAAAATGTTCACTCAGCTATACGTGTGTTATTGTATAAAATATCCTTTGTTAGGGTCGGAACTCCTTAATATCGGCAAAATTCTATGCAGGACTTTGATCATATGACCACAGCCATCCGTGTCTAAGGTACCTGGTACTCGGCATGCCGCGACTTTGTTCAAACAGACAAATAAAATAAAAGTGATGGAAAATTATGGACCACCCTCTATATTAACTTAGAGGAAAAACTAGTGACTCAATTTGCATTGTATTTTATTGGAAATGATTTGACGTGTACTTATCATTTTGGTCGACTCACAACTGGACTTTGCCTAAACGGATAAGATTTGACAAACTAACCTCTTTTTGTGCATCATTAATTTCGACAAAAAATGTCAATTTTGTTTTATTCGCTGAATCAACTGCAAATTTCCATAAATATATATTTTTTAAATTTTATACATTTAGGTTACACGGAACTATGTTCTAGTTACTTTACGAAAATTGCAAAAAATATTCACAAACTCTTCATTACCCTTTCCGCAATCGTTTAGAATGGCAAAGCATTCCAAACTGCCATTCCATAAGAATGTTTATGATTATTCAAATCACGAAGCTCCGTTATTGCCCCAATTCCGCCATTAAATCGCCCATATGACCATTTCCTTCCTGAAAGTGGCATCTGGCAAAAACCTATTCAAGCTAATTGTAGTTATCTGAACATTAGCGTGAAGTGCATCTATTCCTGCTGACAGAGACGGGAGATGGTATAAATAAACGAACCATCCACACATGCTCGTACAGGCACCCATAAATATCGCAAGTAGGCTTGAATAATTAAAGCTGCAGTTTCCTGAAACTTTACGAGGAGAAAATTACCAGTTTGCCTGTTTTACTAGCAAGTGGAGTACAATCGACATGCAAATCGAATTAGTGGGGACATTAAATGGGCCCCTGCTGGTACCATAATTTATCTCGGCTGGGACAGGTAGAACGACCTTGACCTAGCAAACGCAGGTTGACCTGGGAGATAATCGGCATTAAATATTGGATTTAATACCGATGAGTCAGCCAGACTGAAACTGTAGGTTGCAAAATGGAAAGTATTCGTGCAACGCCGCAGGCGTTGCAATTTGATTAATTGTATGAGTTGAAATTTACACTTTCACTGCTTCACTAATGGTAAATTCAAACGTAGGTGGATTACAAAAATTAGGTAGGTACTACGCTCTGTTGCAACAGCTTGTATTTGGGACGGTAACTTTTGCTTAATAACCATTTAACGACCTTAGCTAAAACAAACTTGTTGCATTTAGATGACTTCCTTGATTGCATCATTAGTTTGTTTTTCAAAACAAAATTGATAAATATTAATGTATAACATCATCTCTTTACAATTCCAATTAAACTTATTGTTTGTATGTAAAACCTACTAAGACCCATTAAGGCAATATTTATATATATTTCAAAAAGGCACCTGGAATGAACCATTAAACAAGCCGTTAATTATGTTTCTAATTGGCAGATTAGCTTTGCTCCCTGATAACATTGACCTGGCACTAGTGTTGCCAGATGTCCCGCTTTTGGCGGGATGTCCCGATTTTTAGCCCTCTCAGGACACGTCCCGCCAGCACCCCGAGCGGGACGCCCTAAATCCCGCTTTTTCATCTAAGTAGCCAATTTAGCGCGGTAGGTATTTTGTACAAAATAAAAGACCTTTTAAAAGCTGCTATTGCGATAACAATAAAAAATCTATCGAAAAATGGCATGACATTTTTAAAACTCAAAACGTGCCTTATCTCCTAAAGTTATACCAGTTTATAGCATCAATGCTTGTGTCGAATGCATCGACTGAAAGGGTTTTCTCGCAAGCAAATGTAACATGGACTAACAGACGCAATAAATTATCGATAGAACATGTGAAGGCAGAGATTCAAATAAAAGTAATTTTTCAGATGTCTTGTGAAGAGTTTTATAGATTTGCCCTAAAAGAAAAGAAAATGTTACAAGCGGCAAAATCAAGCTCAAAATATGTGTTCTATAACAATAATTTATAGTATAAGTTTAATTTATTGACTTTTATAAAATTTGATTAGTTAAACGGGGATAAATAAGTCAAATTTAAAATAATTGCAGATTTTTAGTTGATAAAACTGTTTGAAACTATTCTATATTAATAAAAAGAAAATTAATATTTTTAATTTAAATTATAATATCTTATACCATCTATCATAAAAAATTAGTGTTTCACAAATATAATTAATACAGTCCTGTAAGTTGTCATATTCAAAACTCGAATTCGTTTAGTCTGCGCATTACTGATAAAATAAACCAACCTTGCATTCTCTTATCATTCTTGCCCATATAACTTTCCATCATGCAGTATGTGAAAACGTTCAATTTGAAATATTAATTATTATATTTAATTATAGAACTACTGTTCCTTAAGTGCTCTATTAATGAATTTCTAAAATTAAACATGTCGTAATAATTCAACTTTTAAAAAACTCAAGTACGCTAAATTCGAAATATAGTTGCATTTTCGCTAACCTAAAATTTCTTTATATTTCAGCAATGTAAATCATTATAATATTAATCTGTTTATAAACTTTCAATTTGCGATGTATTACTGATGTACCAACAAAACTGGCGAAACGTCTAAATTTTAATTATTAAACAAACGTTTTTGACAAAATGATTTTTATTTATCAACTAAAAATCTGTAATTATTTTAAATTTGACTTATTTATCCCCGTTTAACTAATCAAAAATAATTTATAGTTGTATTAAATAAAAATAATTAATATCGTTGATTCTTTACTTGGCAACTTCCTTTTGAAAATAATAATATATTTTTGTTTAAATCTTAGGGTTTCATTAATCTCAGTGAAGTTTGTAGTTTTGAAATAAAATATTGTGTAACCATATTTATGCATTTTTTCTACGTCCCGATTTTCTCGTCCCAGTCCCACTTTTTTTCATTTAGGTCCCGATATTTAGAATAACGGAGCTGGCAACACTACCTGGCACCCTCTCAAAACCAGGTCAGGCGCTTTAGGAGTTGTTTTCCTTGAGGAAAACTTACCCTGAGCATGGAGCTATAATAAAACAAAAATTGCGCCTCACATAAGTAGCCAATTTTCCGGTTGGTTTACCACTTTCCACGCAAATTCCGGCCAAATTAAGTAATTAATGGCATTCAAAATATTTATAACCTTTTAGCATGACAAGCAGCAGCTCATGAGATTAATTAGCTTGGCATGTAGTGCATTAATTAAACTAAATAATGTCCACGTTACAAATAGTACTTTAACAAATTAATACGCTAATTCTTGGCCGTCCAACGCTCCACAATTCAAGTGTGTCGGCTTTGCAAGAATTATGTTCATTTGAAAATGAGTCACGTTCCTTTAAACGAGTTTATTGATACCCAGAAACAAACGCGGGTGTTTTTGCATATGATTTTCGGGATTTCGCGAAGTGGACGTATGACTCAACTAATTATTGCCTTCTTACACTAGTCATTAGTACGAAAGTCCATAAGTTTGCAATTAATTGGCTTACAATGATAGTAAGGACAAATTTGATAAATATTAACAAGAATTTCTACTGTGCCCAGGATGTAAATCCCATAAAAATTCAACATTAAGGGCCAAACTAAAAAATCAAGGCAGCTGTGAAACTTTTAAATTAAGGTTAAAAGCAGCCCCACGCCGATAAATCCCCTAATTGCTTAATAGCTCATAGTGTCTGCCATCGATTTTCATTCATAAAACCTGCGACAACGTTTGGAGAGGCTCGAAAATGCAAATAAAAACATTAATTTGACAGCTGAAAGTACCCACCTTGCAAGAGGGCCACTCCTTTTAGCCCTTTGGCCGAGTATTTTTTCTACGACGGCCACGTTTCCGCTGCGAGCTGCCTCTAGCAGCTCCTGGTCTTTGCCCATGGCCCATTAACACTCAATTATGCACCTTCACAACGAACCATTCTTAAAAACACGGTTTTACACACTTCGTACTATCATTCATCGATCCACTACGTCCATGTTGCGACTGCCGCTCCTCTGCCGGCGACCGCGACAAGCTGCTTGACGTTTGGGTTGAATTGTTTTGTTTTGTGACTGCCTGGCCGTCTGCTATTAATTTTTAGCCGGCAAAGTGAATCATTCGACAGAAATGGTGTCTAAGAGTTGGTTAGCTAAGTCTACGTTGCTGTAACTGCGTTAAATTCAATATGGCCCGCTGTGATTGCGTTTTGTACTTGATTGTGGTTTACATAACCTCACAATCGGCAGTGGTTAATTGCGCAACAAATGGTAAGTTTTTAGCTATTGTTTCGTGCGTACATTCAACCGAGCCGTGTTAACAGTTCTGCAGCAAAATGTCGATATTGACTTGTCGACGTACAACATAACCGATAAAGCCAGTCACGTATTTTATCGTTATCTGGATTTGGCTCAAGGAAATGCAGTCGTCAAGATCCAAAATGTGCCCAAAAACAAGGGCTTCCTGGTCATTCAAGCACACAGCTTTCCGGCTAATGTAACTTTGTCGAAGTCGCGTAATTTGACTCCTAAGACTTTCGTTACTGGAACAAATGTCGGACTGGTTGAACCTGAACTTGGAACCAACATGCCATATCAGTACTTTGTGATTTACAGGGAAACACCCAATGTTAGAGTTCTTCTTGCAGTTAGTGTCTATGAGGAGCAGGGTGAGAAACCTTCAAATTTTAAATAAAGTTGTTTGTCAAATCATAGGCGTAGGAACCAGCTGGGTCAAGGGGATCAGTCGGTGCCCTTGCAATAAAATGATTGCACTGAACTCGAATCGTTGTTCTTGACGTTTTAAAAAGTATGGAATGGTAGTTTATTATTTTTGACTGATTGTGTATTAAAAGCAAACAAGCTTACATAGTAGTAAAATTATAATCGCTTGAGTACAATTAAGCAGTCATCAATTAAGGGGAATTGTTCTTACTTTAAGCTTTATATCTGCCTGTACCTAATAACCTTGATAAAATTAGGTAGTTTTTGTTTTTCCTTGATATCTGTGATGTTTGTGTTCATTAATAACTCCTGAGATTAAGTTCCATAAACACTGATAAAAATTGATAATGCATTATTTTTCTCCATCTACGCATGAGAATGAGTACGTTTTTATATCAACCTGAAGTAAGATGTATCTTTTGTCGCACCAGGTCGTATTAGCCATGATTTATTCCCCTTTAGGTAACGCACTTGAATCATTAAAATGTTCAAGTTAGATTCAACTTGTATAATTGGAGTGCAAATAGAGGCAGAAATATGTTCCCTTGTTTTCCTCACGTTATCGTGACTGTTGCTCCAATTTTAAAGCATTTAATAAAAGTGCCCGTAAAAGTAGTTATCGGTTGATATAAAACTTCTCGGTCCGTTTGAATTTTAAAATGTTAGCACACTTCAATAATTTTGCTAGAATATATTATTATTTAGGACAAAACGAACACCTTTCTTACGGAAACTTTTATTTCTATTGTTGGTAAACAGCTGTAAAACATATGTAGGTGATAGCGTGCTAAAAGCATCGGGTTTTGGTTTCTTGAACCCGAGTTCGAATCTGGCGCCAGCTTAATTCATTTTATTTTTATTTTGTTTAGGATACATTAATTTTTCATTACAATACGTAATATGAAGGGAAGAATTGCTATTTTCACTTGGTTTTCAAACTAAGTAAGTGTTCTAAAACAGGGTACTCAATCTGTGGTACGCATACCACTGGTTGGGCACCTTTCAGGTGATAGTCGAGTTGAGACAAAACACATTGAAATTGATACGGATACGCTTCCTGGATCTTATACTAACGATCACGAAGTATCTTTGATAGCTATTTTTTCGATGAGGCTTAAACATGAATTCGCAAAATTTCAATTAGGTGAAATTTGGCTAAGAACTAGAACGGAATACCCATCATTACCTGAAAAAGCTTTATGAAAAACTGGATTTTCTGCTGTAGTTTGAGTAAAGAATAAATTTTGTACTAAAATAACCCCGTAAAAATTTTGTACATTCAACCTATAACAGCACCCAATCCATTAACTACTTTTTTTTGCATAAACAACATTTTTTTATTCGTAATTGCAGTCATTTTTGACCAAATTTCAAGTTAACAAAATATCATTATGCAAAACAATGGTTGCAACACGTATGCAAGCATATTTTTGTGTGGTATTTAACAGTCTACCAAATTTACCCAACCTTTTCGTACAAAAATACTTCGTTTCCCAAAAATACTAAATGCTCACCAAAATAAGAAAATACATAATCTTAGAGCGACCACCAAAAGTTGACATCATGCTAGCCTCTTATATTATTTGTTCCTAAAAATAACTTTCGTTGGCTAAAAATGCTAAATGTTCACCAAATTTTATTCCACATTTAATTCTAACATGATACCCAGATATTGAATTTTCGTCAGCGTCTTATATTATTTAACATTTAAAAACACTATTTCTTTGGCCAAAATACACAATGTTTTACTATATACATACTACTATATTTTATACCACATTCAATTTCAAAGTATACCCAGATTTATATTTTTTGTTGGCCTAAATATCACTTATAAGAAAAATCTATCGTGTTTTATTAGGTCTTGTTTATTAATGGGGACATAGAAATAAGTCTGAAGAATTCTTGGAATAAATCAATATCTTTTATAGAGTATATAATTCTTCTGTACGTCTGTATGTAACTGAACTCCTCCTAACCGCTGGACCGATTTTGATGAAATTTTTTGTGTTTAAGTCGGTCCCTGGATGGTTTAGATTTACAATTGGACCCGGTAAGTGGCGCTGCAATCGGGTTCTAGGTAATTAAAAAAAAATGACGAAATTTCTTTTTTAATTTTTTAAGATTTCTCGCATATCAAAACATATAACCCCAAAATTTCACCACCCCCCAATATTTTTAAAATTAAAAAAATCGAAAATTCGAATATCGAAAAACGTTTGCTGAACCCGCTAATAGCAGGCAGCGGGCAGAACAACGTCTGTCGGGTCCCCCAAAATTTCACCCCGCCCCCACCGCCCCCCAATATTTTTTAAAATGAAAAAAATCGAAAATTCGAATATCGGAAAAACCTTTGCTTAACCCACTGATAGCAGACAGCGGCAGGACAACGTCTGTCGAGTCGCTAGTATATACAGTGTGTCCAAGATAAGAGGGCCAGTATGGGGTCTCGGTAATGGTAAGAGATACAAATTTGGTTAAATGTGGAAGAAAGTTGCGCAATTAAAGGACTAAAAAATGACGTTTAGAAATCCTTGATATGATTTTTCGTTTTGAATTATCTCAAAAAACCGAATTTTTGATTTTCTATTTTATTTTTTTCTGGCGTAATATTAAAGTTAGAGCGAAACTGATTAAACTTCTTTATAGCAACTTTTAGTGAACTTAATGATTACGTTATCAATTTTTTTATCCGACGTTTCGTCTTCGAGAAACCAATCATCAACTTAATTTTTTTAAATACGGTCCTGGTTTTTTTATGCCAAATTTGCAAAGCCCTTGTTACTCTAAATTCAAAATGTACCACATATATGGTTTAATTACGTTTCGAGCTTTTTTCTGATCATCATCAGAAAATTTTTAGGTACGGACCTGCATTTCTCATAATTTTGTAAAAATAAGTTCTGACAGTAAGTTAGGCCTTTTTACATGCCGGTAATAGTTATTAAGGTAACCAAGGGCATTATCAGTAAAATAAGAGCCCAAGATTGTTAGTGTACTAACCGAGGGTTTGGCCCGAGGTGTGTACACATCGCGGCTCTTGAGCTCACAATGCCCGTGGTGCCTTCAAGGTTTTATGTCCTACCAATTTTCTTACCTAATTCATATTCATATAATTACTATGATATAGTATTTAAGATTGATCTAGTTAGCTGATCTAGTTAGATTTGTGACATTAGCTGAGCTGTCATTAATTTCATTGTGACAGTGGTGCATAATAAAGTTGTGTCCATGGAAACAAATACTGTAAATTTTTCCATAAATAATTGCCCTGGAGCGTTATTTTGTATCTAAGATACTTAAAATAGAGTCATTAATTTCAATTAATGTACTGGTAGGACATAAAATATTAAAATGCACACTCTATGTCATAATGCTGGTACATTAATTTAATAAGCAACCAATAACTATTAACAATAACAACAAATAAATGAACAAAAGATAGCAGAAATAATGAGAAAACGAGCCTTGAAACAATGTAATAGGTATTTAACGTTTTGAAATAGAAGAAGAACTTAGAAGATTGGTTCTTGAAGCCTTTCAAAGTATAACTAACGCCAGTATTGCTGAATAATGTTTTAGATTCTACAGTTAGATGTTATTTATGCATAGAGAATGATGGCAACCTTTTTGAATGCCTTCTGTAAATTTAATACCTATTAAATGGTTCGATGTTCGTTTTGTTATTCTTTCTGTCTATCTTTGTTCATTTCTTTTTTGTTTATTGTTAATAGTTATGGTTGTTATTAAATTAATGTATCAGAATTATGACATTATGATGTGCATTTTAATTTTTTAACGGCATTTAAAAAGGCCTAACTTACTGTATGAACTTATTTTTACAAAATTATGAGAAATGCAGGTCCGTATCTAAAAAAATTTCCTATAATGATCAGAAAAAAGCTCGAAACGTAATTAAACCATAATATGTGGCACATTGTTGAATTCAGAGTAACAAGGGCTTTCCAAATTTGGCATAAAAAACCAGGACCGTATTTAAAAAAATAAAGTTGATGATGGTTTCTCGAAGACGAAACGTCGGATAAAAAAATTGATAACGTAATCATTAATTCCACTAAAAGTTGCTATAAAGAAGTTTAATCAGTTTCGCTCTAACTTTAATATTAACGCCAGAAAAAAATAAAATAGAAAATCCAAAAATTCGGTTTTTTTGAGATAATTCAAAAACGAAAAATCATATCAAGGATTTCTAGACGTCATTTTTTTAGTCCTTTAATTGCGCAACTTTCTTTCCATTTAACCAAATTTGTATCTCTTACCATTACCGAGAACCCCATACTGGCCCTCCTTATCTTGGACACACTGTATATAAAAATCTAACACAAATTTCACAAAACAAAATTGAAAATTAAACTTATTAAGTTTTTTCATACGGCAATACACTGGTTACACTCACTGTAAAAGCTACCAAACACAGTGTGCGGCTGCAAGCTGAAGCCTGCAAGAAGTTTGTCTGGAAGCGACAAGGAGAGATGCTCGAGCTTATTTAATTTTTGGAGTAACAGAATAATTATTTGACGCACAAGTAGTTTTTTCGAGAAAGACTAAATATAAATGGATAGCGCGAATATTTATTATGTACAGCACGGACGCGTAACTTGAGCGTTCTAAATTTGGTGAACATTTAGTAAAATTGATAGACATATGGAATTTAAAATGTAAGCAATGGTAAAACAGTACGCAACACAGCTATTTTAGTGGTGCTGTTCTCATTTTCCGAAGTATAATAATTTGGGTTCCATTAAGATTTTTTGATGTTCATTAAATTTTTTGGTGGACAGCGCTAGGGATGTATGATTTAATTTGGTGTACATTATATTTGATCCCATATTTTTTCACTCGCTTGATCGATACACTCCTGCTTCGTTGTCCTACACCAAACTTCAAACTTAGGTATGACAGAAAATATTGCTTTTATTATTTGTACGGTGCGATCGGATTATTAAAATTTGTGTATATTTTTGTGCTTTTGGCAGTTAGTTCCAGTGACCTCCTGGCTAATGTTTATGTATTGTGATTATACTTTTAAAAATCAATAATGGATATACCGGCTGTAGATCAGTACCGCGGCCTGCTCTAATTCATTTTCTTCGATTACGTGATACAAATAACTAAGTATTGTAAAACTAGGAGCATTGGAAAATTGACAGGAGTCTTAATGCTATTTGATTTGTCAAATTTGTTTTAATTGTTTAACATTTTCGTTCATGGCAGGTAAGTTTTGTTTTGCATGTCGTAACATTGCTGTAACTGTAACCTAGGACACACATCGCCGCAACATAAGTATAGGTATATGAATTTTAGTAGTGATACGTGATTGTTCATGTGGATAAAGTCATTATACAACACGTCTAACGATGTATGTTGAACTTCTATACTCTTCTTGAAGATGGAAAGTATTAAAAATATTTTCTGTATTTTACAGAATTTGACAACTTTATATTGTTTGATTTGCCCAGCTATCAATGTACGTATTTCCCCTGCCGGCAATGTTGTGAAATGTATTAATACACCATACAAGAATGGCTAACCCTAAAGAGATGTAGGTGGCTCATACCGTTTTCTCATTTTGTTAATTGACTGTGGAACTAACTAGTGGTACTTACCTATATTTCGACGATAGTAATTACAACAACACAGATTTAATATTGTAACTACATACTTGTTTATTTTTACTGTTAACTAATATAATAACAGGTATAGCGCACTTAGAAGGTGTAAATTTTGACATCGAAATTCTAATGATAGTTCTGGTAACAAATCTTAAATAGCTCGTATTTCACAAATATTTTCATATTATTTTAGTTCAGAAGATAATATCGGGTCCGGCATCAAGTGTTTCCCTATTTGTTTTTCTAGTAACATTTAGTATATATTACCGAACAACATAACAATTATGTCATCATAAAGAAGAAATATGGAAGATTTGTTTAGCCTTCGTGTGAAACACAATATCCTTAATGCGAGCCTTATGTAACCGCCAGTTTTGAGCATACATTTTCAACTTTTTTGCCAGTTTTCCAACTAAGATCTCTTTAATGCATTTTAATGATATCTCGAGCACAATCGCAGAGTTGGAGCGGATACCAGAAGAAATTGAGAAAATACCGAGGGTCGCTTTTGCAGCGAACAAAATGGCAAACGTAGGAAAACTGACGGAGAAAAATACATGGAAGTAAATAGTGGTCAACATGAAGATATTGTGTTCTACAACTAGACTAAACAAATATCCCATCTCTCTTCTTTATGATAATATATGTAATTACTAACATGATCAAAGTTATAAAAACAAATAGAGAAATGCTTTATGCCGAACCCTGTATAAACACCGGCTGCTCCTATACTTATTTTCAAAATCATATAACTTAGGGTAGGTCGCGCTATAACATTTTTACTTTATTTTTATGAATCGCGATTTTTCTGGAATTGGAGATTTTTGCAGAAAAATCCGTTTTCGTGTCTTCTGATATAGAAAAAGTGGCTTTCGATGCGATGTCTGTGATTATGTCCTCTCCACAGGCGAAACAGTTTAATCGATCGGTCTGAAAATGTATATCTTCGTTTCTAGTATAAATTCGAAGATCCTAGTGAGTTTTGGTTAAAATCGGGTAACCGGAAGTGGTCTTGACTCTCAAGCTTTTTCCGTTTTCCGGAAAATTTTGATAATTAATTGATAACAAGTAATTTTATAAAACAAGATCATATAAGTACTTATAATGTAACTACCTACAACTTTTGTTAAAAAACCTTTTTTGTGAGAAATACGGTTTTTGGAAAAATCGGCAACATTGGATTGTCCAAATATAGAACCTTCCATATACCTAAACTCTACAATTTTCTATAACTTTTGACGAAAAAGTTTTTTGTTAATAGTTTTTAAAAAATTGCAAAATTAAATTTTTACTAGCAGGAAAAGAAAGTCGTGTGGTGACCACACCTCATTTTTCTACTTCATAAAATGAAGTACCTATAGTAATCATAATTTTTTTCTAACTCGATAGTTGTGTGGAAATATTCGTTTTTGTGTGTTTTGATTAGAAAAAGTGCTTTTTGAAGTAATATCAGTCTGTGCGTTTGTGAGTCTGTATGTGTTCTATCTATCCCACATGGTTTAATCGTTGCACTTGAAAATTTATATAATTCTTTTGAATATAAATTCGGAAATCACAGTGACTTATGGTTAAAATTGGGCAACTGGAAGTGGTTCTTTACTCTTCTGCTTGTTTCGTTTTCCGGAAAAATTTTATAATTGTTTCACAAAAATGAAATTTCATAGAACAAGGCCATATATTATGCAACTCTACTACTTCTTGTTTAAAAAGATTCCTTGTCAGTAGTATTTTTAAAAATTGCTAAATTAAATTTTGACAAACATTGTCTAATCAAAAAATTAATACATAATGGGATTTTTTTTTATTTTATTTAAAAAGTGGGCTTTTTTAAATTAATTTCAGTGCATGAAGTGCTACTTTTTTTCACTCAGTGAAAAAAGTGACACTTTGCTTTTAATTTAGGAATGAACGATTTTAAATAGACGTTTCCTTAGTTACCAGAACTGACCAGCGCACTTGACTAAAATGAAGGTAAATAAAATTCTATACAAAATAGGCTTGGATTTGAATATTTAATGAAATTTAAAAAAAATCTTATAGACAACTCGTGTTAGCGTGCTTATTTTTCAGCTGCGTCTCGTTTAATAACCCTCCACACTTGTGAAAAAAAGATGCACTTCTAACACTTGTGGTCTAAATAACTATTTAAATCTAATTGTCTATAACTTTGAAAAAAAGATTTTTTTTTTCTAAAAAGTTTGTTTTAATCGTGCCCACTTATATTTTTACAAGCAGTAATAGAAAGTCATGTGGTAACTACACCTCATTTTTAACGGTGTAAAGATAATAGAAGCATTTAATAATTTTAAAAAAATTTGCTTGCTGCTAAGTATAAACTGTTTTGAAGAACTAAAAACTTTAGCACCGCAGTTATTAAGATGGGAATTATGTCATTTTGAGAACAGCGACTTTTAGTTTTTAAGTATCGCAATAGATGTCTGCTGCACACTGTTAAAAGTAGACATATAATCATGGCCGGCTGCATGTTATATAATTTTGAAATGGAGTAGAGGTCCACATCAACCTTCCTCTAAAATCATTACATTCCTCATAGCTTAAAACACTATATTATCATGTATTTACGTTTTGAACATTAACTTTCACATAAAAAGATCATTCATATTAAAGTTTACTTGAATGAGTAAACCATCAATTCTTTGTGTGTAAGGCTTAGTGTATCTTTATAATTGAAGTTCATATATGCATATTGCATACAGGTTTTACTATAGAGTAGCAATTTATTTTCGAAGGATAACTTTTTCAAACTGTGCGACAGTAAAGGACGACTGATTGCTACCAGCATTGACATTATTTTCTCCAGCTCGAACAATACCACTGGGTTTTTTAGGGTAAAATCCACCTGAAAAAACCTGCGGGTTTTACTAAATGTAGGTTTTTTCAAAAATGATCAAAAAAGTATTCTAACGCTGTAAGTGGTATCAAATCATCCATTAAGAATAACTTCAAGCATTATACTTTATTTTACTTCGTAAGATAAAGTATAGTAAATCATGATTTTTTCAAACTTTTCAAAAATTCAAAAAATTCAGAAGGTTTTCGGAGTAATATCTGTCAGTATGTGAGTTTGTCAGTCTGTCTGCATCCTCTCTACATCCCAGACAGTGTAAGCGTAATGGATAGGCCTAAAACTTATACCAGCGTTTCTAATATAAATTCAGGAGCCCAGTGATTTTTGTTAAAATGAGCCAACCGGAAGTTGCACTTTACTCTTATGTTTTTCCCCGTTTTGTGAGGAAATTTTATAATTGTTTAAAACAATTAAATTTCCTTTAACGGGATCATATACATACTGCAATTATGTATCTACAATTTTCGTTTGAACAGTTGTTTTGTCGAAAGTATAGTTTTTTGAAAAAATCTAAATTACATTTTTGCAAATATTTCCTCGACGCCCTAAAATTAATAATGGGAATATATGTTATTCACAACAATATATGTAGTAAGGTCATTACCGCCTTTTAAAAAGTTGGACAGTGAGCCATTACCAACGTTTACTTTCCACCCCGGGCGGGATACAAGTTTCTTAGCATTGTATTATTACTATTCGCTTAACGTCAGTTTTAAAGAACTGTCAAATCCATTTTTTGCAATTCCTGTGTACAATAAATTGGTTATGAATACAATAGTATACAGACGACGGTGGAAAGTTTTATTCCTGTTTCGAGACGAAGTGAACCTCGACGCTTCGCGTCTCGGTTACCTACTTAGACTCTGTTCAATAATAAAGCGCTTTTCACCTCGGTATGTAATATAGTATTACAACTTTTATTTTATATTATGTAATTGTTCCTAACTTTTGTTAAGTTTTTTGTAAGACGTATAGTTTTTGAAATAATCAGAAAATTCACAAAAATAATGAGAATAATATTTTCTACTGTTTTAATATTACTTAATTAACTATAGCTTTTGTAAAAAAAATTAAGAAGTATAGCTTTTGAAAAAGTACCATAATTAAAGCAGCAAAAGAAAGTTATGTGATGACCACATCTAATTTTCTAAACTAGGAAATGATTAAATGAGGGAATCCCCTTGAAGACAGTCGCTCAGAATCAATTGACAGTGGAAATCGCTTACTGTAGAACATAATTTGAACAACCTACCTTTAAATATACAAATAAACCCATTTACATTATTTAAATGTTTAAAGACTGCTTATTTGCATATTTGTAGGTAAATTTCAAATTACCCAAGTACCTATCTATCTTTTACCTAAAAATTAAAAATAATATTCATTCAGATTTTTACATAGGATACCTAAATGCAAAAAGCAATGAATTTATCTAAAACCCGAAAACACCGAAAAAACCCGAAAAACAAAAAAAACAGTGGGCACATAAGTTTTAAAAAGCCCCAGGTTTTTACCAACCCTTGTTAATACACAATATATTAAATAATTGGGTTTCGTTTATCAGTGCAGCACTTCAAAAGGAAACTCGTTTATCTAACGCCAATATTTGGAAAAGCTTTTTCAATTATGTATTGTACCAACAATGCTGCGAGCACTAAAAGTAGGTAACAGGTAGAATACTGTTTACAAATACAATTCTAGCGATGTCCTAATGCATAATACATAATAATTGTGGTACAATCTAAATGAGTACAAGGAAATGTAAACACAAATTTTAAAAAAGCGTTACTACAGATCGTAATAAACGTAAGATAAAAAGATTGTAAAATAAGAAACCCAATTAAAAACGAAATGTACACAGTGGGCCAAAAAAGCGGTACAGATTTTATAGCCTCGTGCATTCGTAAGTCATTAATATTTTCAAATGACTATTATATCATCGAAAAGCTCAATGTTTATAGATGGAAATGAAACACTTTTACTACAAAGTGACAATGCTAATTCAAAGTTGTGCGTGGTTAAACAACGTTACACAAAAAAGTTGGCGGGCTCCTTTTCTGCTTGGTGATGTGTTGACCTTGTTACTATATCTCTTGGGTTTATGGTTCTTAGTAGAGCGCAGTTAATTTTGTGCCCAACTGTGAACGGTGTTATCGAGCTCGATTCCAATCGCCAAAGCTGCGGAAAAATTCCGGCCCCCGCGGGATTCGAACCGAGGACTTGCAAGTCTAACGCTTTCCCAACTGCGCTACCCGGCTTACAAAAATTAAAAAGTAAAAATACAAGAATTGCTTAATTTATTTTGTAACGTTAGCATTCCCGAAATAGCAGTGCATTATTTTTTATTTTTTTTTATGATATTAAATAAGTCAATACTATCAATGAATTTGCTGGCTATATCACAAGCAAGATGAGCGGTGAGTGACAAGATATTGGTTCTTGGTTTCTCCAGATAAAAATAAATACAGTAGCGTGATATTGCCTTTGCACATGGAAGTTTAGTAGCATGAAAATTACAGACAATGAATCCTGTAATGGAGTATACGATGAAGTAAATCGACGCTTTTCTAAGGTTTACAAATTAAACCATTTCAGCAACTTTATAAAACGTTTCTGTTTTTTCGTTTAAATGTCAGGGTAGAACACATGTTTACATTAAGCGATTGACTAGGTACTTCATTTGTAAATTTCATTAATATCACTTTGAAATGAATAACAATCGGTAATAGTCTATACAACCTTCCAAAGGTTAAGATCGTCTGCAAACAAGGAGTGTTCGTAGTATTTAACGGTAGCTGGGAGATCATTGATGTATAGTAAAAATAAAAGTGGCCCCGAGTTAGCACCCTGCGGGCCACCAGCAGTAGCATATATTTTTCAGAGATACAACCTTTATAGGCTACTACCTGAAATATATTTGTTAGGTAAGATTGCAGAACGTAATTTATTTAACAAAATCACATGATCGACCTTATAAAAAGCCTTGGTGAAATCTGTATAAACAACGTCAACCTGTTCATCACTGTCCAAGGCTTTCGATAACTGTTGGGTAAATGAATAGAGGTTTGTAACTGTCGACCAATTTAGCATAAACACATGTGGAGGGTCAGATATTTTATGTGCAACGAAAGAAAATATCCGTCTGTATAAAATGGTTTCAAAAAGTTTAGATACTAATTCAGCATTGATACGGGCCAATAGTTCATTATATTGGTTTTATCGCCATTTTTGTAGATTGGTGGCACTTTATGAGGATAAGTGTTAATTCGTAATGACAAATTAAACAGGATGATTAAAGGTACCGGTAAAAACTCCGAACGGGCGTTGTTGACATATGTAATATGTATATATAGGTATCTGATCAAAACCAACACATTTTTTGGATTTAAGGAAGCGCAACGCAGTAATTGTTTCATCTACAGTCAACTGGTTAATATCAAAGCCACCTTCTAATAATAGTTTCTTTGTGTACATAGTATCATTTTTAGTGCATATTGAGTGAAAATTACTTGCAAATGCATTGCTTGTGTCTTTGTTAGTGCTTAATTATAGGCCATGCATATTGTCAACAATATTACTTTTTCAAGGCACTCTACAATAAAGTTTAAAGTTGGAAAAAATTATGCAGCAAAACATGTGCTTACTTACGAAAGTGAGGTTAGTACGTCATAACTTGCAACAAAGGACATAAATAGGCATGTTTTGTTTGCAACATCAAATTAATGGTTAAAAAAAGTGCTTACGTAGTCCCATTATATCACAGTTAATTGACTCATCATACAAACAGATTGAAATATTTGAATTTTCATATATAATGACTAGAAATATCCCAATAATAACAATATCTGGTAGTACAATTTTTGGATGTTGCCAATTATGAGTATGACGTACTTCCCTTACTTTTGTAAGTAAGCACATGTATTGCTGTATAATTCTTTGCAACTTGAAACTTGATTGTAATTTGCATTGACAAGGGAGTCAAGCTTGCTAAATATTGACCTAGATAAAATAGTTTTCTTTTGAATTGGTGCCCTAAGGAACGACACCCAAATTTTGCTCGTGGTGTAAGCCCACTTATTTTGTGTGCCGTGGTATTTGAGTATTGTCGATGGCAACTTGTATGCAAATTACATGTTTTATGGTGAATGTGACGTGCGCCGATTGAGTTTGATTTATTTTAATTCTTAATTTGCTGAACCAGTGTTAAAGGGGGTATAATTGATTTTGTAGTTGTGATGCTACAATTGAATCGTTATTTGATGCTATTTGTAATTCTTCATTGCACTAATTGTAGTGATGTTTGTTGTGGAGAAGTCTGCAGTATAAATTATATGAAACACTTGACCCAGCCGCTGTCTTGTGAGATGTGGTACACCTTATTTTGCTTGGCCACACTTAGTGTATGTATTATTCTGTACTCGAGAAATCCAAAAGCAATTACAAGATTTAGTTTACTAGGCCAGGTTGTTTTTACCACATAAAAGGTGGTTCCTATGAGCCATCGTTCAGCACAGCCCGAAGAAGTGGCGGCCATTCAACCTTAGCAACAAAATACATGTTTGCTAGCTATAGGAAACTTAAGTAAAATATGAATTTGGACATTTCTACCCTTAAAAATAACAAGTAACTAAAAAAGTGTTACAATTGTATGAACAAATTTATACTGGTCGACGTGGAATCCTAACAGAGGCGTTATTATTAATTACACCTATTTTCGTTCATTAGCAGGTGCTTAACTAACCTTATACAAGGTGTTAAAAAAAGAGTAATAAATTTTGCGAGGTGATAGCACTCATCAAAATAGGACAAAAAGTTTTTATGAACATATTCCCGGAAATGCGTTTTAAGGGAGCTACAGCTCTAAGAAGAATAATAAAAAACAGATTTTATTTAATTAAAATAATACAATCAATATTTCACTGCATTTTTGATAGATACTCGAAAAGGTTAGACATTTCTACATAAAAAAGTTCTCTTGTTTGGAGTACTGTGAGCAGTACCTAGTTTTTGAGAAAAGCGAACCTAGAAATTATAATTTGCTACTTCAGGAGTAGCAATGTCTTTTCTCTTCGCCTTTCTCGGAGCTGTAGCTCACTAAGATGCTTTTCCAGACCTGATGTGTACTATCACCCTCAAGTTGTTATTCTCTGTTTTAACACCCTGTATTTTGTTAAAATTGTCAGAATTGTTTTAAAATTTCCTCCTAGCCAATCGTTTAGCAAAATAAAACATAATGCACCCGTAGAGTTACTGTTTGTTGTCGGATTGGTGCACCTTATTTTTCTATTTTGTTATTTTATGCTAGCATATTTTGCGTTATTAG
Organism: Agriotes lineatus; assembly: GCA_940337035.1. Taxonomy (NCBI): domain Eukaryota; kingdom Metazoa; phylum Arthropoda; class Insecta; order Coleoptera; family Elateridae; genus Agriotes; species Agriotes lineatus. The sequence continues at coordinate 29,752 of CALNHX010007262.1, forward strand.
TGTCTGACTAGTGCTACGTGAAGTAATGTGTGCTGTGGTTGTATGCCAATAGTACCTATATGTTTATATAAGCTCAAAAGCGAATGTCTAGCTTAAAAGACACAATTGTAATAACTAATAACACATTTAATGTATTATTTACATTTTTCTGCGCCAGTTAAGAAATAACATAACTAGATAATGAATGTAAACACTACTTTTTTAATTCAATTGTATCGAATGCACGATAAAAATGATCATTCAGTTTTGTGTATATCACATATGCCATAAATTGTATTCGAAATAAAATAAATAACAGTAATATTAGCTATAATTGCAACAAAAACTTGCTTATTGATTTTAATTTGATGACGTTTAGTCACTTTCCGATATTATTTTCTAAATTTGGCATGAACATTGAACTTTTGATTCAGCTTTTTAAATCACGCGTTGGATAAAATGTGTTTTAATTAAAATACATGTCGGAAATTGATAAGGATAATAAATTGTCGCTTAAAATTTAATTAATGACATATGTATAGTAAAACAGTTGTATCTTGAAACGTTTAACATTATAATATTATTTATTTAAATTGTAGTTAGCGAAAGGCAATCCTAGTTTTAATTGATTAGTTTTTTAATGTTATTTCAACTGCAAGGTGCTGGAACTAGCTTTAGTCGTCAAAAAATATACTCGTATAATACTAAAATGCATGTAAACTTGTTAATATGAATTATACATTTTTTTCTGATAGTAGAGCTATAAATAAATTATATGCATTAAGGTCATTTGTATACCGGGTGGTTGGTCATACCTCTGAACATAGGCAATTTACATGGCTTATCACGGTTATGCATATTCCTGCTCACCATTTGTTTCCATTTTTATGGAAACAAATGGTGAGCAGAAATATGCAAAACCGTGATAAGCTGATAAGCCATGTAAATTGCCTATGTTCAGAGGTATGATCAACACCCGGTATATAGTTAATGTCAATGGCCAGTTGTGTAACATGACTCATACCTACTGCCGTTACTACCAAGTGCTTTGTAAAAAGCTTAGGTATCTAACTGAATGAAATGTAATACATACAAGGAAGCAAGTCGATTTAACACATTTTTTATACCGAGTGTCTTAAAGAGAATTACATCTAGTAGGCTTTGAATTTTCCATAATGCAATATTAATAACAATCTAGCGATACACAAAAATGTACATGCAAACAAAATTCAAAACCTACTAGATGTAATTCTTTTTAAGACACCCGGTAGAATAGATATATGAAAGAGTTCATCAAATGTGCAAAGTAGTGATGGGCTTATTCGAATGAAAAATAACCGGTTATCCGGTTATTCAAATAACCTATGTAACTCGGTTTTCGTTCAAAGTATTCGAATCAAAAATAACCTCATGCTGATACGTACTACGCTTTGAGTATAAAACCTCTATTCAAAGGTACTACGTGCCATATCTCAGCAACCTACGCAGTGCTCAAAATTCTGTAAATATAAATACGTCATAACTCATAAACAAATCAGGTTGTACTGAAAACACTGTTTGGTTATCGCGTACCTACCTCCTATCATAAAAAATATCAAATTATTAAATTCTGGGGACCTGAAACCTGAACGCCTAAAAATTGCAAACGCATCAAGCTATAAAACAATAATTTATTTGCTTACATCTCCAAAGGTTTAAAACAAGAGGCGGCGCCTTTAACCCGCCCGATCGATAAAGATAAACGTTTTACAACTGTTTTTATTGCGATTAGCAAAAAGTCCCGTATATTTCTTTCTTTCTACACTTCTTAATAAATACCTCTTAATTTCCAATACATACAACATAATGTACAGTTGGCGCCTTAGAAATCGGGCACTACACACTATTATGATATATTTTGTATGTATTTTTTAAGTGTATAAACTGGGTTTTTACAGTTATTATGGTTTTAATTGTTACGTCAGATTGTTTATTGTTTGTCAATTATGAAATGCCATCTCACATTAATGAAGTAACCGGAGCAAGAATACTCCAAAGACTAGAAGAACATATTACGTGTCCTGATTTCTAAGGCGGCACATATTATGTTTTCGTTCCTCTGCTATCTGCAAGTTACGATGTCGATGCAGATGACGGTGAACCGATGTCGATGCAGATGACGGTGAACCGATGTCGATGCAGATGACGGTGAACCGCCGTCCGGCAAAACGGCTGACTTAATCGAAACGAATCGAGAGCCAAAATTTATTCGAATGATTATTCAAATAATCATTCGGTTATTAATATCATTCGAATGCAAATAATTCGGTTATGAAAATTATCCGGTTAGGCCCATCACTAGTGCAAAGTAATAGCTTAATAAACATGTTATATGCAATAGAAAACGTGTGTGTTCCGACATAGAAAGTGAACTAGCAGGCACCGTTATATCCACGAACACTTCCATAGTGTACAAAGAACCACAAAAAAGGCTATTTTGCAAGGTGGAACTGGATATGAAACTTTGTTTTTAATAAATAGATGCTAAACATGAAATCGTAGCTACCCACCTCAAATACAGGGTCTTATGGAAGTCCACGTAATAATTTTAACCAGTGATTAAGCTCACCAAACCGAACAACTTTTCTCGTATCGTAAATTGTTCAATCATTTATCCCCCTACATTTGAAGAGCCATTCAATAAGCAAATGTTAAAGTTAAAAGTGAAAATGATAAAAAGGAGTATGCAAAAAGTTTCTTGTCTTGCATAAAACGGCCGTCTTCCGGTTTCACCGGAAATGTTATTAACTTTAACTTTTTAAATGGGCTGTTTCGTATATTTTATGGTTTTCGGAACCTACGGCTCAAATTACATACGGCAGTGAGGCCAAGTTTGCTAGTTTCCCAAAAATATTTTAAAAATTTATTAATTAAAAATTTTTCCGACTTTTTCTCAAAAAACACGTTTAGCAAATTTTATTCCTCCATGAACGATTTGTTATTGATCAAATTAATAAAATATATATTATTATGGGTTACGAGAGTCATAGAACACATTTTTCCTAGTCACGGCCTTCTATGATAAAAAATAAAATTTAGAAAAAAGAACTTTTAATTTAGAACCATGAAAATTTAGCAAAATTAGCATATGTAATTTAGGCTGTACATTCCAAAAAACCTAAAATGTATAGGATGATGTATTTAAAAAATCAAAGTTAATGGCCCTTCCGGTAAAACCGGAAGTTGACCTTCCCAACTACATCTATCGGTCAATCAGAAACTATGTCTAGTATCCACGTATCAATTTTTATCCAAATCGATTCATAAATAAAGGAGATATAAGCATGACCCTGGTCTCTTTGTCACCCGGTATACCGGAGTATCTCACATTTATGCGACTATTCATATCTAAATATACTCGATACAGTTTTCACTTATCTAAATACATATCAATAGCTCGTAATATATTATCCCAGAATGACATGGGTTGTCTCAACATTGCCGTATATTGTCTGCTCTAGTATTTGTAAGGGTGTGCTTATTATAGCTATTCTTTTGAAATATCACGAATGTCGGTTCTAACGGCAAAAATACAGCGAGTTCGAAGCATATTATTTTCCAAATATTGGGACTGGCATGAGTTGACAGTTCAAAAAAATATCGATTCTTATACGTACCACAAATTAAATTTAGAACAAGAATATAATGTGTACATACAGAGAGGCGCATGATGAACGGCCAGAACTGTAGGATAGTTAGTCATTTGATTTTTAAAACCCAAACAACAAATGAAATGGTTCAAAGCCCGTTATAACAAGAAAATATAAAATATTTTTTAGTTGATGAAATGCTTCGGAGCAGCGTTGGTCAACTTTTTTTTCTAACGGCAACTGTAATTTTTTAATTTGTTTTTACTTTTCCTTCCTTAATAACCAAGAAAAAATAAAAGTTACAAAATTTTTACACATCGCGGTGGCATCATATCACCCATGAAATGCAAGTAAGTAGGCTGACTACAGGACAAAATTCGTCTGCAATGTTCTTTTTTGTTGTTTTATTACAGTTAATTTTGTTTATATTCGCGCATTTACCTAAATTAGGATATATACATTGACGCCATGTTGTTGGAAATAACCGCAGTTGAAGTTTTACGAATTCGACGTTCATTTTTGAACATCACGCTGTACTCAGTCTACTGGATTGCATTTTATTTCATTTGATGCCATCACGATGTGTACTTTTCTTTTTTTTTACTATCATTGAAGAAATATGTGATATTTTTACATTATTGTATTTAGAAATATCCGAAAAGAGGTAACAAAATATAGTTGCTATTTGAAAAAAAGTTGAACATCGTTGCTCAGATGTAATTCGAACTGAAAAATATTTTTCCTTGTAAAATAATAACGGGCCTTGCAACCATTTAATTTGGTGTTTGAATTTTGAAACTCGGATAGCAAACAAAACAGCTCGTTTTTCATGCACCTCTCTGTGTACTTCACTTCTTTTTTGCACAATAGGAGTCCGTGTTAACGTAACTGTTTCGTATGTGTAAACATGGTTTTTTCTATCACGATGTTTGCTGCCCAGTTAAAGTCAAATTTTTATCACTTTTGAGGTTATGGTTCATAGCAGAATCAACTGTTGCCAGTTGAATCTGGATCTGTGATAAGTCTGGACAATCAGCTTTAAAATAGGTACTCATGATTTTTCTCCATTTTAATGTTTTTTATAATCCTATACCGTTTTTGTGTTTTAATTGAATTAGACATACAAATAAAAAGTCATTCACAACCGCCGACGGCCGTTAAGGATCACGTGATCTTTAAAAATGTCTGTTTTGTAAGAAGAATCACATCACGGAGGGTGGTTGCTAATTAATAGTTTAGACGCAGACGTTTGATTAAATAAAATAGATAACAAATATTGTATAACTGTAATTATCTACATCGTTTAATAAATTGTTCTCAAAAATATATTTTTTATTAAAGAATATCTTCCAACAACACACGGTCGATAGGTAAATAACGAACTTGGTTTATTATAAACCTCGGCTATCGCCTCGGTTTACAAAATTCAACCGCGTCTGCTATTTGCTGTATATCAGCCTAATGACGTTAATAACTATAATTTGATACAATTTTTGGTATTTTAACATGATTTATATGTACATTAAAGATTGTTATTTTAACACTTTAGAAAACACAGGACCATTTTATTTTTAAAAAACTATTTGGTAACAGCTAGATGTACAGTCGTGTGCAAATAAATCTGGGACAATGGTTTTTTCATATGTAAATTGAGTTAAGATTTGAAGCATATCTCCATGGATTTCCTGCTATCAGAAAGAGTTACATTAAACTTTGACAAGTAAATGAAAATGTAGCTCTTTCTGGTAGCAGAAAATCCATGGAGATATTCTTCAATTCTCAACTCAACCTACATATGAAAAAACCATTGTCCCAGATTTATTTGCACACGACTGTACTATGCAAGACAATAAAAACTGGGACAGTGAATATGGTCTGTTGTGAATGCCACTACTGTACTATGTATAGTTGCTAGGTTATTCTAACTTAATTTCTAACTTGTTTAAACATCGCTATGAATTAAAATTGTTATAGTAAATGTAATTCTTTAAAGCCTCGTTTAAGCTAATCAAATAATACTATCAAGAGTTGTCCCAGTTTTTTTGTCTTGCATAGTACATACCCTGGCATTCTGTATATGACATTAGCATTTCAGTGTAAACTGAACACCAGCATAATAAAAAACATAACATTGTCTTCTACTGTGCAAATAGAAGTGATATACTATACATACTGATCTATTGATACAAATCGACAAAAAATGTGACAGCTGTTTGTTTGTATTTTAAGTGGGTTATAGAAATGCGTGTACAGCAGTGACAAATATAACAATGATTTTACGTTGCTGAATAATCATTTTAATGTCAAAATCTTGTTCTCGGTTACAAGGGCAACGAGAAAATTAGTCTACTCTTGCTGTGCCAAAAATATCCCATATGACACATTTTCCTTGCAATTAATTGATGTATCTGTTTAAGAAAATTGAAATGTAATAGACTACAATGTACTTTCTGCGCGTCTACAAACATGTTTTCAACCGTTCTTCACATGTTTCTCGACAGTGGCCGAACAAAAAGTGTTTTGTATCCCCCACCCGCACAAAAATAGGCTTTGGCTGTTTTTCGAATTTTATTGATTCAGAAAACTTAGCCACTTTCCTGATTTTTTTTTTGTTTTTGTTTGAGCGATATGACTTTTTTATCTTAAAGCCTACCCGAACATCAAGATTTTTTGAAACGAAGTTCATGAACTTGAGCTATAGGCATTTTTTACTTCCCTCGTTAAAAATACTAAGGAAGTATTGTCATCACGAAAAAATCACCTTCCGAGATTTCTTCAGTTCTTCACGTGTCAGAGCCCCAGATGACGCAAAACAGGTTTTCTCAATTTCGTCTGTCTGTCTTAGAGATGGGCGCGTGAGTGAGTATTCACACACGTCACGCACGTTTCACGCTTGTTTTAAACACTGACGTTCAGCAACGCTTACGCTCACATTTACTCACGTTCACGGCGTGACCCGTCACTCACGACGTGACCCGCAGCTTTTATTTCAAAATTCAATACCAGATAGAACAGAATGTTCAATTTTAAAACCAATAAAAATCTGTAAAGGGCTTTACCCAAAACTTCCCTCGCAAGTGGACATTGTAACACTAAATAATTTTAAACATCAAAGTAAGCTAGGGCTAAAAATAACTTCACGTTCCTAATAAATACATATTCAACTAAAAAAATATTACCGGTGATCGAATTCGAAGGGCAGGCGTATGCGATTCCAGCGTTTTGTGGGATATTGCAAGCGAATGCGCTATTCCTACATGCACTACAGAGCACTTCTTGTGTCCATGCGTCCCGGCTGCCTTAAAGAGAAACAGAATAGAAATAATTATTAATTCCCAGGCAGGACGCCATTGACTGTACACAGTATACACAACACAGATGCGCATGCGCAGCTCTATCTCTAGATCTTCCACATGGTAGGGCAGCGGGTGGGCGGGGCACCCTTCAATCTTTTATTTATTACTAAATATTTAACGTGAAATTAACGTGAAACGTGAATCACGCCATGGAAATTTGCACTCATGTTCATGTCCCGATTTTCAAATATTAGTCACATTCACGAGGTGACCCGGCGTGACCCGACTGTTTTCACGTCACGCGCCCAGCCATTCTGCCTGTCTGTCTGTTGGCGGTATAACTCAAAAACTATTTCTTGGAGGAAGACATTTTGCATGCATGTTTACCTGGCATGAAACCGAGAAAATTTCGGAGAAATGTATACAGGGTGAGCACCTTACAAAAATTTAAATTCTGTTTATCTTTTCTTTGCCTGAAAAATTCATACAAGTAATAATTTGCGCATAGCACATGAGAAAAATTAGACCTAACAGATACAGGGTAAACATCAGAAATTGGACAGAATAGTGTGGTGCTTTATAACGCAGCAGAAACTTGTCCAAACCGAATACGCCCGTGGCTCAGTTATTTTAGCAGCGGACAAAAAACTGGCTCGATATATTCACCTCAGAGATCGGAGTCGAATCCCAGCGGACTACATTTTTTAAAATTTGCATTTGATCAAATTCGCACGGGGGAAGTTTTGTGTAAACCCTTATACAAATTTTTATAGAATGCGTTTATGGACGCATTTGATTGAATCTTTACAAGTTTCTACAGGACCACAACACTCGAGTGAAGTTTCTGCACTCATCTTGCCGTGATTGGTCAACTATACCTACAGTAATCTAAAAATCTAAAACCTAACTTCAAATCTGACCAATTCCGAATCCCGCAGCCTGTTTTTTTTTGCTGTTTGTGCCTTGATTTACAACATTTTTATCCAATCATTTTAAGTTCAGAAGATCAAAACATAATTCGTTGCCTAATTTAGGCATTGCAAACTAAATAGCCTATGTTTTTAGTGCCTAAATTTGACATTTTTCTGGCCTGAATAGGGAGCGTAGTTTATCTTTTTTATCGGTCTAAAATCCGCAGTTTATTCATCGTTCTTCCGATTTTGAAGCGTAAACAAAGCACGAGTAATTCTTGTTTCATGCATATAAACTGTACGACAATCGCTAGCTTGCTTTCACTGACGTATTGGGCCCAGATGAAGTGGCCCAGCATTTCCATAGTTTATGACCTGCAACGACGGAGGACGTAGGTTCAAATATTCAATGCTAAACAGCCTTATTAGCATTGAAGCGGGGCCGCTTTACGTTTGGCTCAAGCAGTCTGACCACGTCCGTGATAGCACGCGTCTCGAGTTACCTATTTCGATGCTTACAACTGCGGTACGTATGGTGACGCAGCGTCCTGCAATTGCATTCGTACGCAAGGTCGCGCATGAACCTGTTATTTTTATCACATGTATTTGCATTAATTATACCTTCTATTTACCACGCAGTTGTAATGCGTTATGTCGCCATAATAACATGAATGAAGTTATGATACCTTTTTGTGTGTATACTGTGCACATGTACAACACTTACTGAATTTTAATAGTTTTATACATCAAATTTACTTTAATAATCGTAATAATACTATTTTATGATTTAAAATGATATTGTAACGATCCTGGGGCTAGGCCGTTGCCCCAGATATATGATTCAGCGTCCCTTGCGACAGCCTTGCAGTGTAATGACCTTAAGGGAGCTTTCACACCAAAGTAGCATGCGACTTGCGACTTGCTGTCTATAGCAGGAAGCACTTCGCAATTTGCGTCTTCCATGTTGACTTTCATACCAAAGTCGCACAGTGCGACTCCATTTATCATGAGTCCTCTGTTGCTATTAATAAAACAGTTGCTTAGATGTCGTCGGAAGAAGACAATATTGCGTTAATTGCTGCTATGATTGTAAGGAGGAAAAAGAAGAGATAATGCTGATACACATAGCACGTTTATTGTATCCCAGCAGTTACAAGTACATCCTCAGAAGTTCCAAAACTCAGCCACCACAGCAAGTCAAACAACATGTGCGCGGCTTGGAAACACGTCGCAAAGTCTCAAAATTATACGACATGCTCTATATTCGAGTCGCACGTCGCATGTTGCCACGTCGCATTTCTGCGACGCGACTCTGGTGTGAAACCACCCATATATTTGAGTAGGTTTTAAAATAAGTGGCATGCTTCCTGCTTTCTGGCAGCAAGTCGCACGTCGCATGCTACTTTGGTGTGAAAGCTCCTTAAAGCTGCATGAGACGGCGTGAGTCAGCCTTCCCGAACATTCCAGAAACGACCTTGCGCGTAACACGTCAGAGTTGCCGGAATGTACGAGCGAAACTTGGAATGTTCTAGACGGAAATTATTCGGACATATAAATACGCGCGGCGAGAATAACAGTTCAGTTCTCATCAGACTCGCCTTCGTGATATATACGAACCGTGTGTATATAACCCTAGTGAAATAAATAACAAATAAATATAACCATATAAATCCTTAATCTTTAAGTCGTGAATAAATAGCTACATAAATTAGTTGATGTTTAATCCAGCGCATATAAATAAATAGTGTATCGTTGTTAGAAATAGTGCCTGTAGTTATAAGTAATTTGTGTTCTGCTTTATAATTCTTGTGTTTGTAAATAATAATAATTACTCGTTGATGCAAGAAGCGTCGTATAATTTTTAAATAGCCCGAGTGTAAAAACGTAACAATATGTTATTTTGCTTAGTGGGCTATTGTAACCACGCAGATCTTACATTCATAAATTCTCGAATATCAGATTATGTATATGAATTTTACGTTCCGTCCGATGCGTCATTGCAGTTTTTTCACTTTATAGCTATCATATTGTTAAATAAAATGATGGTGCACTTGGGACGTTAATTATAATCTTTCCAAAGTAAATTCTCAATATGTTTTCGTCGAATTATCTAACGCTGTTCCTATGCTTATGAGTTATTAATTCACCATATTAACATGTTTTTAATAAGTAAATTTTATATAAACAGCTCCTATACCGGGTGGCTGTAACATGATCTTTAACACTTCGATTGCACCATATCAGGTCATAACTTACAATGACAATATCATAAGAGTGGACGCACAAGCCGCATCCGTAGGCAAGCATCAATGCGAATCAAAACTATCATACACACGACTAGACATGTATCATATGTATTTGTATGAAAGAAATTTGGACGGAGATGCGTATTTTCAAGGTGTTCAAGCGTTGCTAACCGTCGACAGCATTAAACTATATGGACGCAGGGTTAGTTATAGACCATAGACGAATACGTTTTGTAACACTTTTTTTGCACAGGTTCCCGTACCCATCGGATATTCGCCTGTTCGAAGGTACTACAGTGCCTATCCAGGCACGGGATCAGTGTACGCAATAATTGCAACTCATGGAAACTCGAGCTCAGCTTACGTCCCAGCTGTTACATATGCTTGCGACATCAACGACTGGGATGGGAGTTGCGTAGGTCCAGGTAAAGTTTTGTTGCTTTACGTTCCCGCACTTAGTGTTTTTATATGCTTGCTTAATTAGGGCTTTGGCTTTTATCGACATTACCAACACGAGTTTGCGGATGCTAAAGTACAGGATAATCATTTATGATGATTTATAGCTATTTGCTATGCTATAAAGTATAACGGATGCAACATGTGTCTAGACTGTAGAGTTTGGCTAGAACTGATAGAAATCATGACCCTCTCACGTGTTTGTATCCTGTGAAATGCAATAATAAAGAAAAACTGTAATTGCTACTTATACCAGACGAATCGTAATGTCACTTTACGGCTTTTGTTGCTGAAGATTGTTATTGCATTATCGACGAAGAGCCTGACACATTTTTAGCTCCTGAAATATACTAAAAGTTTCTGCATGATTGCTAATATGTAGACTAATTGTTGTTTAGTTATGGCATGTCATCTACAAAATATTTTTTATTTTCCAGTGACTGTCGCCTGGAAAGTTCTTTGTGCCATAATACTATTTATGGGCCTGTTTACATGCTACTTCGGCCACAGATTTTTCAAGACGCAAATGTTCATCTTTGGTTTTGTCTTCGGCGGATTTATTTCCTATATTTCAGCATCCGTGACAGACACCCTGTCGGTGGGACGTACGTAAAACTAGATTAAATTTCAGCAGGAGCTGAGTCATTTACTTTATAGAAAGCTTGGGAATTTCAATACTTTTTGGAAGCATTTATGGAGCCATGTGGATCGTATTCTGGTGGCGATTTGGAAGTCCAATTTTATCGGTATTTCTACCGGTTGCTTTTATTGGCTACATAACCAGTTGCGCCGTGTTCAATTTTGGTGTCGGTATGTTCGAAGCTGCGGTGAAAACAGACGCGTTCTATATTGTCTTTTTAGGTGATATCGAAATATTCCAAAGCGATCTAAACTACTGGGGCATATTTTTCAGCATTTTAATCCCGATGACTGTCTTTTTGCTAATCGTTACGATGTTAGCGAATATTTTAGCTTGCAGCGTACTGGGAGCTTCTGCTGTGATAGTTGCCTTGGATCATTATGTCGGCGGTAGCATCCACTACATAATCTTAAACAACATAAGAAGAGCAACCGTTCGACATTTCAATCTTGCCGTCATCGATCCACCGTTCCAATATAGAGGTACAGTGTTATTGCAATACATTATACGTGTTTATTATCATTTTTCGTAGATATTATTTTGAGCATCGTATGGACCATACTTGTGATAACGGGAGTTTACTCCCAGCTAAAACAACAACGCGGCAAACCTCCATTTCCTCCACCTCCAGTTACGTCTAGAAGTATTTCAGAGCGCACCCCGCTACTCCCTTCAGTAGATTCTGATGTTGTCTACGGTTAAAGAAAGGGCAACTCCAGGAAAGGTCTAAATAAAAATTGCTGTCATGAACATGCCAAAGAAGACGGAGTAATTGCGTTGCTTACTGGAAGGCTTTATGGTTAATACCATTACTATAATGTAGAATATATATTATGATTTTAACATTAATGACAAAAAATAGTTCTTAAAGAAGGTTTACTTGCAATAATAGCACATTTCGAAGCAGCGGCTTACAATCAGCCTCACTGATATAAAGGGGTCACAACTGTATGAGCAGATCTGACATGAGACTTGCTTTAGAAGGGAACCGGATTTTGGTACGTATGTGTATTGGTACGCCCCTGCTTTGTTATTAGTTTTTGCATCATCATAGTTTGCAATAAATGTATAGAAGAGTCATTATTGCCGTTGTTCTATTATTAACATCATATTTATATATGTACAACTTTAGAACAACTTGTCTAAAACCTTTTTAGTGGCTCTATGTTACAATAGAACGGTTAGTGCCAAATAGACGCTATTGATGTGATTATTAGACTGTGAAAACTGACACCTAAACGTATTAATGCAACTGTGCTGATATTTTCACATCTATCAGTTTCTTATCAAGACTCGAACGCATTATTGCAATGTAAAATAAAGGAGAAGGGCTGTGAATTTACAATTTGAAATACTGTTAATATTTTACTCATATAACTAGAACTTAAGGACTTAGATACCTCTAGCTTATGTACTGATGAAGAAGGACGCTTGATGGTGCTATGGATGGCAACTTGAAAATCAGGCATTAAAACCTCGTTCCACAAGTGTTGTTTTGGATATAGACTGTTTTATTAAATTTAAGATCCGTAAATATATTGCTACTGGCATTTGGATGTAGGGAAGACGCAAGACTATCAGTTTATTGCAAGTACATATATTACACCAAAAAATTTAAACATTTATTCTTTTTTAAATTTTATATTGTACCGTTGTTGCGTATTTTTGCAAAAAATATATTTGTGGCAATTATTGGAATTAGTAAGAACTCCACCTGTTTTTATTTACGCAAAATAACTTTAATATTTCAACTTCTAATCATATTTACGTTAAACCTTTATAATCATATTTGATTTTCGAATCAATGCCTTAATTTATGACTATAAGATGATAAATATGAAATTATTAGGTTCTAATGCACTTACCTTCTGTAGCCTGTTTTCTTAAAAATAGTCTGCAGTAGTACTATGCGGGTACACACACGTTTGTTGACATAGTTTGTATTGTGTAAGTGGAAATTAAAAAAATGCTTATGTTAATATTTGTTTTATTTATCCACAAGTGTATATACTAATATAATACACACTTAAAACAGCGATGAACTAGACTACATAATTGTTAAATACATAATTATTTAAACATAATCACAGCAATCAAAATTGTTACGACATTTATTAATACATTATTGTTATTAGCTACGTGAACGTAAAAATCGTTACGAATGGTAGCAGAATAAAACAAGGTGCCTATTTTATTACGTATACCTATTAATTAAAAAATGTTCTTTGTAAGCTATTGCATTTAACATAAGTACTAATTTATAACTTTTGGAATCCAACATGTGAAAGCGCCAATGACAAAAATATTTAGAGGTAGAAAACGTGGTTAGAAAGATGTTAAATGCGTAATATATTGAACAATTCCAAAATTCTATTAAATGTATCGCTACTAACAATAGAAATTTCTAAACTACCCCTAATTATTCTTTTCAAATGGCTATCCGGAATCTGTAGCTCATTAAACTTAATGTCTAATAACTGGTTATTGCTTTACAATTTATTCATTTTTGAATTATTGCGAACGTATTTAGTATCGTACAAGATCTATTTGCCAGAATAATTTACATCTATCAAAAGGACAGCTAATGTTACACTACTTACACGAACACCACTACGTTAACTTGCACGTATGTACACTATTTACATTCTTATACACTGTACCCTGCAAGCCGGGTGTTAAATCCAAAGCACTACGCCACATAAACTGCCAATGGACGTGCAATGCGTTGCTTCACGTCGCTTAGGACGATTCCTGATCAGGGTTTGCGGCCGCCGCTGAAGGAGGCGTCATCGGATTCTGGAAGGTCGGATTGTCCTGATGCACCAGAAACCTGGGCGGCGGAAACCCGAAAAGTTGAGATCACTGAATCCGGGGCCAGTAGTTCGATGCCAAGTTCGACGATAAGTCTGGAGTCTGGCTGGGGATTTGAACTGGCACCGAAACGCCCGCCGATATGACTCCTGAAACGCCACAGAAAAATCCTGAAAGTTTAATGCATTTGCAAATGGAAACGAGCGGTTAAGGTTAAGGGTCCTCCCGAGAGACACGGCATCAAACGAACCTTGCAACCAGAACAACTACCCCCTCCCTGATTTAGTTCGCACATTATTGAGCGCTCGCCGAGCCGAGAATTGGAAACCACCCTCCGCAGACACTTTAAACTGATCAATGACAATGAAATTTACGGTAAAGGGAAAATTGCTAGACGGGCGCCTCGGTTTCCGTCTGAGCGAATTCAGCGCTAAAGTGGCAAAAAATGAAGTACACGCTTACCTGTACCTGTTGACACAGGAACTGAAGATGTCGGCGTCGCAGCTGCGAGGATGGATGCGACGATGGCTGAGGAACCGCGAATTGCACGCTTGCAGCCGCTCTCGAGTTATACGAAGAACTCAGAGAGTGAAGGGGATCGTGAAACATGTAAGGGTAACCACCCGGATCGCGCTGTTGCAGACAGCTGCTGCTCAACCTCCTGCATGGAACTGAAACAACACAAAACAAATTTTGAACAAACTGTGTCTAGTAATTAAATTTACATATTTGTTGAATTCACTCAATTTTATTTATATCATATGGTACAACAGATGGTCTTGTTAAGCATCTGAAGGATGTCCTTCCATCCAATTTAATAAAATAGTGGAACAAATACGTCACTGCTCCTACGAAAACAAGAAGATAACGAAAGGGAATAGAAAGCAGGGAAGAGATTAAACATCAGAGATCTAACATGGCGACTCCTAGTTTTAAAAGAGGCGACATTTAGAAAAAAAAGTTAAGACCAACTGCCTTTCTGTAAGAAGTCGGCTATCTTTATTGTGCTAGATCAAGAATTGCTGAAAATGTGTAGAAAAATACGAATACCTAATAAAATTGCAGCAATAGTGAACCATCTAAACAGAAATATGACCAGATAGCATTAAAGAAGAATTTACAAAAGACAACTATATGTTCAATCAGGAATTTTTCAGCTTATAGCCTTTAGTCGTTTAGTCTAATATAAAATAACCTTAATACGAACAAAGTAAGCCCCAGCTTGATCTAGTATTTTAGAGAACTTGGTTGCGATAAGAGATTCAATCCTCACGTTTAGCAATGGTCAGCGGCTCCCCTAACTGCTTTAAAAATTGGGTACCGAAACCACGGCTGTAATAATAGAGAAGTAATCGCTCGTCGGAGGCGTGGGTATATTAATCAATGCGCCGTATAAGGCCTGCCAGACGACTGAATTATAGAGGAGATAGTCTAAGGCTCCGGCTTTAGATATGTCGGGCTACAAAAACACTCAAAATATCATAAACCCAACACCGTACCTGCCGTACAATAAATCTATATGGGAAGAATGAAAGATAAAGAAACGCTTGTCAAATACTTACATACTTCGAATACATAGTGAGGCAACCGGATACAATAGAGAAACTCACAATCCAAGGGAAAGTGATTAATAAAAGTACACGAGGAAAATCACGCACAAGATGGACTGACTAAATGAAACCCGTTTTAGGAATCAAATATCAAACTAATAGGGTTCAAGCCCTAGGAGATGGAGAATCTCAGGCCAAACTTCTACGTGAAGTGATGCGCCCCGAACTGTGTGGACAAAATAAAGTCGAGCAACGGGCTCAGCGCAAGTTATTGTGAAAGAAAGCGAAAAATATTTGTAGCGATTGTTACAAATATCAAAACGCAAGCCCAAAAGTTCCTTATGGAAAGTTATGTGAAAGAAAACAAAAACTTAGTCATTTCGAAACAACTATGAAAATGTATGTTAGTCCTGGTCAATAAAATCATCGGTAGTATTCACACATGCAGGACCACAAATATCAATATCAGGACAATTTTCTGAAAGAAGTTATCAAAATGATGTCTGAGAAACGTGATCTTGAGAAACGAGTTTCTAATATTGTAAAGTCCGAATTTACAAATCGCGCGTGAGACTTGTTTTTAACCTACGCAGCGGAAATTCGATAACTCTAAAACCAAACAAACGTTATGAACAGACGAAATGAGATCAGTAGACAGAATAACAGGAAAAACGTTGATAGAGAAAGAAGTGAACCCATACAAAAAACAAGCTAAATCCAAGATATCATAAGGAGTCAGACGAAGAAAGTGAGAGTGGAATGAGCACATCAGTCGTATGGACAACTACCGATTGGTTCGCATGGTCCTGTTGGAAAGGTCCAAGGAAAAGACTATTTAAAAGATAGAAATGCTTTAATATAGAGATAGCAGGTATTGAAGGGAAAATTAAGTTGAAGAAGATAAAGAGGATGTTTCCGCTTTTGTATCCTTATTGTTTTTACTTCTGTGACTTAATACTTGTATAGAGCAGGCAAAATTGTCAAGTGTGTGGAAGAATGCCAATGTCATCTTAATTTTTAAGAAAGGAGACACAAAATATCTCGAAGAAACAGACAGACCAATTTTACTGATCTCTAATATATGCAGCAACTTATTGATCGGAATCTTAACAAATAGAACATCAGATAAATTCCAAACACTCCACGAAGATTTTTACAAACATGCTAGAATATTTCTTTAGAAAACTCCAGTGGGAAGGGATAAATATAAACCGATATTTCAAACAACAATACACCACTTGAAATCATAATAGAGGAACTGCAATCGGCCACACAGGAAGTAGGAATTAAAATTAATATTTCAGAAAACAAAATGACAGAAACAATGAAAGACAAATATTACTATAAATGGAGAATGAACCGAATGCATATAAAAATCCAGCTTGCTTGGTCGGCTTTCAGAAAGCTAAGAAATGTCTTCAAGGATCCTTTCACACACATCCTGGAAACGAAGGTGTTCAACCAGTGCGTTATGGCTAGACTAACACGCACCTCTGAGGCTGGGGTGGTTGACCAATATAGGAAACACTAAAAGTGGCATAACGGGAAATGGCAAGAGCGATGTTGAGAAAAAAAGCAACAGGCAAAAAAACATCACCTTGATAAAAAGGCGAACGAAAACCTCAAGCGTAGTTGAAAGAGTGGCCGGACGGAATGGGAGTGGGTAGGATATCTTAAGCGAATAGACGACGATAGGTGGAGTAGAAAAACCACTATTTGAAGGACTAAGAGCGGCGCTGGAGAGATAATGTTGCAAACATGCCGAACTACATCCACATTGAATAAGAACAACACAGGACCAGACAGAGTGAAACATCATGAAGAGGCATGTCCCGCACTAGAGTGAACTAGTATAATGTTGAACTATGATGATGAGGATGACTATATTTTTTAATATTAATTGCTGAAATATCCTCAAGTACGAGTACTGAACTCTACTATAAAGGACAGATAGATTATGTTTCCCTACCTATTAAAAAAGTAGCTATTTGTTAACAATTGTATGGCGTAACTCAAATAAAATGTAAACTTTGTCTTTAAGAAGTTACTTTCAGCCATATTCAACACTCGGTATACTACCATATACATTTACAATGTAATTCATAGGTCACTAGAATGCCTTGAAGAACCAGGCTGCAGCAGATGAGGGAAAAATAACAAAATATTGTTTAACCGTTTTCGTAAAAACAAAAACGTAACGTAACAGAATCACAACGTATCGCTCTTGAACTCACATTTAATATGTAATAGCAGGCTCAGTCAGATATTTAGTTATTTTAAAGACTTGCATGCCTTTTCGGTGAAATTAGGAACTTGGTTTGACGTACATTTAAATTTTAACAGTAACGTTTTCGTTTCCCGATATACACCATACCTACTGTTCAAACATTAGTTTGTAGCTATCTAGATGGGATTCAAAACTATGTTCAACGTTCCTATTTATCTAAAGTTAAAATAGAGTTTCACATTTTATTTTTGATATAGTAGATGTAGTATTGCAATGTCTACAATATTCACTATATAAGCGAACAATTAAAGTGACCCCCAAAAATATATTATCATTGAAGTATAGAAGCGGAAATGTCGATTGTTTACATCTTACAGTCTCCAAGCAAAAATATTGTATGCAGTTAATGAATTAAATAAAATAGAGTCTCCAAAAAATTACAATAGTTTAGTTTTCCTTAATAGTTAGTGCTTTATTTTTAAGAAAAAAGACTGGTAAACCTTTGAAACTATAGTCTACAAGACAGTGGAAATCTAGCTTTTCAGCATAGCGGGAGCAGACAGGGAGACGGGAAGGTACAGCCCCCCCAGCGCAGACCCAGAATCTTATATTAACCGCAAGATGTAATGCAACATGCAATACGACTCAACCTAATAATGCTGTACGTGCTGCTCCTAGAGTGACAATTTCAAATCAAACTGCAGGGAGAAGGTTCCACGGAATTAACCTAAGGGCCCGAATACGTGCAGTTAGTTCGTTTTGAATGGACGACAGCATATTGAATGCAGAACTTCGACTTGAAACCGCATACATGGGAATTATATAGAATGGCACAGATGTCTATTCAGAAATAAGTGAAGAGGTACCATGCCATTCATATTGGCCGGTTTTGGCATAGAGACGACTAGGAGAACAGTGTAGATAAAAACTTTACGACTCTATGGGTAGCTTTTAGTGGTAGTTGTGTCAGAGTCTGTGTTGGAATTACTTTCAGTATAGCTATAAAATAGTATATTATTATACTAGTTTATTAAGAGGGCCTATTGCAGCACGAGTCAATTTGGAGCACGATCATAGTGAGGAGTGCTCTATTGGTACGAACGCTCAATGCCATTTATTAAACTAGCATAATATACTATTTCATCTACTTTGCATAAAAAATAATCAAAAACTTTGAATTTTGACATTTCATAAATGTTACAATCTGTCAGTTGCCTGAAACAAAGTAGGCTGTTTCATGTAAGAGAAAAATTCTGGAATTTGAAGCACTGAATATAATCATTTATGCTATATCACTGCACTAAAGCGGTGGTGAATCGCAGACCGATAGATATTCTAGACGAAACATTACCTATATTGTATATAAGTATATAATCAGCAATGAGAATGAAGAAAAGCATGTTGTCTGCAAAAACGTGTTCCTTCCTACATTAGGTTAGGATATCAACCTAGAAACGCCAGTAATTTTATATGTAATAGTATTCCAATTTGGAAAAATTGAGGGCCCCATATCAAACAAGGAGAAGTAAAAAGAAGAAGTGCAATGGCAAAGTCAACTATGTCAAAATTAACAAGAATTTGGAAAGACCACAAAATCAGCAAACACACTAAGGAGAGACTAAGGTAGTCCTTGGTATTTCCTATTGCTACGTACGTTTCTGAAACTTGCACGGCGAACGCTGCATGTCGCAGAAAAATTGAATCATTTGAAGTTACATAGAAGAATGCTTCGAGTTTCATAGACAGCACACAGACGAACGCTTCGATTCTAGGAGAATTAAATATTAAACCCAATGAACGATTGCTACCAACTATCCAAAGACACATCTTGAATTTGTTTGGACATGTTATGCAATAAGATGGCATAGAAAAACTACCAATCCAGGGCAATGTTGGCGGAAGAAGAAGAGGGCTCTCGCCTTACAGATTCATTGATCAGGTAACAACTCTTAGGGCCGGTTGCAGAAAGCAATGTTAAGTCTGGTGTTAGCTAACATCGCGTCAAAGTGAACAAAATCGCATCAAATTTTGTTTACTAATGTATTAGTTACCATAAGCATTTGAGATTTGATTCGTTTTTGTTCACTTTGACGTCGCGTTAGCTAACACCAGACTTAACATTGCTTTCTGCAACCGGCCCTTACTAACTTAACTCTACCAGAAGTCATGAGAAAATTAGAAGATAGCGAAGCCTAGCGGTCAATCAACAATATATGACAGTTACATGAGTCATGACGTTTGGAAACGAACACCGACACGACGTAGAAGAAGAATACAGTTTCTATCGCATACTTTGTAGACAAACATGGAAAATCTCGTAAATAAGACTAACATGAACATATTGATAATCTATAGGACCGTTGTATTCCGTTATTTTGCACTACCGCAGGAACATCCCCAATATCTGCTATTGGGAGATCCAGCAACATTATATTTATTTTGTAAAATTGGGACACGAAGAGTGTTGAACCTAGGAACCCTTATATCCATACAAGAAATAGTTGTCATATAATGACAACTTGAATAACGACTGCAATAATCCTTAAACATGGTAGATACATAATGAAAGGTATATCTGCGGAAGAGAACGATATTTCAAAGATCTTAAAGATGAGAAAACACTTAACGTTTATATTTATTTCTTCACAATAGATTTCTTTCTCTAGACTCTACTTAAAGTACTACAGAGAGCGATGGAACGCGCTGTGCATGGTATCAGCTTAAGAGACAAAATCAGAAACGAAGAAATCCGACTAAGAACCTAAGTCGTTGATATAATAACACGTACGGCAGAACTTAAATGGCAATGGGTAGGACATGTAGCCAGGCAAAATCAAGATAGATGGACATCAAGAATAACACACCGGCGACCGAGACAAACAAAGCACAGTGTAGGCAGACCACAAAAAAGATGGCTAGATGACATAAAAAAACTAGCAGGAAAGAGATGGTTTCAAGTAGCACAGGAGAGAGAAGCATGGAAACATATGAAAGAGGCCTATGTCCAGGAGTGGACAGAAAGCGGCTGAGGAAGAAGAAGAAGAAAGAAGATTTCTTGCTCTAGATCGTCATGTTACCAATATGTGACATGTTTATCTCTAGCTCATCATGTCGTCATATTACCAATATGTGACATGTTTAAAGAGGTTATATACGAGGAGTTATTGAGTATAAAACTGTCCAGGCAATTCAAAGAAGAATAATATCAAATTTGTATTGTTTTTATAGAGATTCTTGACGTTGTACACATAATTATCTAGCTGGACCACTATGCTGTGCAAAATAAGAATTGGCAACTGTAGTCCTTTTTATTTTTCTTCTCAACTATGTGAACATATAGATTTGCAAACATTGGAAATTAATTATTTCGTGCTTGGACGCATTTTCATATTATGGAGATTTCTTGTACCACCAAGTGGAGTTATTTTAAAAAAGAAAGGAGAACATTTCCGATTGTGTCAGAAACGTCAGTTTCAAAAGTGCAGTTAGGAAACCTTTATGAATATAAGAACCTAACATCGCAATACAAATTAAATAAAAATAAAGTCCAGCAATGTAGCTTCAAGACATTGTGCACGTTCTTTTTGAAAAAGATCAAAAACTTCTAAAATATAAAACTGCTCATGGTGAGCCTTTCATTGCATTACATTTTTGCTGACAAAGTTTCTAAGAGCTGACATAACGTTACTACCTAAGTTGAGGGGCATCGCTAGAGATAAGAGAAATTATAATCTCTCAATATTGGTGTCAATAGACAGATTACCGTTCTTTCGATAATTAGTGTGGAATATGTATTAAGTTAGTGGCATAATTTTTAGTATAGTTTATATTCAGCTATGTGGTATTAAATACTTAAATAACTGCTTTCAGTTATATATTATTTTCAATTAATTGCCAATTAACAAGGTGCTTTACGTAATTACTGCTATTTTCATTAGTTATTTACTTATGAAAAATATTTAATTGATGTGCAGCAAATAAAAAAGTTTACAAAAAAGAGGAAAACTTGAATATCTTTAAAATTCAAAAAATTCAGATGCGACCTTCTTGGTTAGAAGGGTAGTATGTACCTCAATGATTATATTTATCAAATTGTGAGAATTAATTAATTACTTCATAACGTTGAAGTAGTACTAAGCCAATAAATAATTTTAAATTGTAGGTTATCAATGTTGTTCCAATGGTTCTGTTGTTTATATGATTTTAGGTATAATTATTTTTGAAAATTAGTGTAATACATTGACCTGTTCTTAAATTACTATAAATGCTTAAATAATCCACATATCGTATACAGCTTTAATCTTTTAAAGTAAGCCACTTCAATTGTTGAGCACTTTGATTCCAACCACGTGAGTCGTTCTATCTCAAAATGCATTTCAGGACCGCTGTAATTGAAATTATACCAGTTAAGGTGGTTGGAGGTTGCGAAGGATAAACAAACAGCGATGGTCAACTATCAGGCATTCTACATCTGTATCTCGTACAAACAAAGGTGTTTGTCGGAATCCCAGCGACGTGACATGCTTGCAGCGGTCACGTCATGTCAACGGGCCGCTGCGGGATTAGACTGTCATGTGGGACAGTTTGAATCCCGCTACTTAGCCGGCTCCGGCGAGGGTAAAGGCCATCTCACCAGGGTATCTCGCGGTGGATGTACAAGACGTTCAAAAGAAAAAAATACTCGGCTGCTACTGTTGATTGCTTAGTTAACTCGGCATTTGAAAATATACTTCGCGTTCCGTACGAGGTTGCCACTGTAAGTTTATGACATGCGACTGAGGGTGAAGCTTTGCAGCTTAAAAGCAGTTGTCTGGCCATACCATATACAGTAGCATGGAATCAGGCTGGTTTACGGTCGATGTACTTTACTAAAGAATGACGCGAGATTAGTTAAGGGAAGCCTTTTCTAGAAGGCTTAACATATTAAAATAAACTTATGAGCAATGTATTCTACTGTTTCTAAACAAAACTGAAATTGCCACGACCAGAGTTCAGGAGGGTTCACTTTACATTTCTACCCCTGATTACACAATCATCAATTAGTTTTTCATTGAAAATATATTTTTATTTCCCACAGAGCTGAGCTTTTCTGTTGCTGAATATTCAGAAAGATTACTTCGAAATAATATCTTCTGGATTTGACTATCTATTCAAAATTGAAGATGACGAAGTTCAATGGACAACATATTACTGTACCATTCATCGTACTAATTTTGTAAAACATTACAGAATATGCAGCAGTTATTTATGATACTTTCAATATACTACTCGTATCTCTAACTTTCTCACATATCTCTCACAAGTTGGGTACGACAGCTAACAGCAGCAGAAGTTCACGTGAAAGCTGAGGGAATACTTTTGTCGAGGAAACAGCAGGAGCCAACTGTAAATTTATTATTCTGCCACTACCTAATGTCATCTTATCAAGTGATTGTATGACTAATACAAATCTCCTGCTAAGTTTATTGATTTTAAAATCAACTTCATAAGTATCTTTCATTGATTTGACTCTTCAAATGTAGTAGTTGTAGTGGGATCTTGCATATTTAATTTGATCTTCGTTTTTGCTCAGTGGAGGTCTAACAGGATGTGGGTACGAAATATGCTAGAGTAGTGATTTTAAATTGAACGAATTACTGTAAATTGTATTTTCTTTGTTAATTCTTTGTAGAATACAAAAAAAATATAAATATATTGCGAATTTCATCATTGTTCGCGACCAACGAAAACGTATATTTCGGATACACCCCTTACTCCCTATCACATATATTTTTTACCATTAAAATTTATTAGCAATAATTATTCATGCGATATAAATGTAGTCATCAAGAACCCCCATGTGAAAAATATGTGTAGTACACGACGCCAGAATGTAAGCGAGCGTTTATCACAATCATCTGAATATAAACACTTATTTAAATGCAAATGGGGAGGCAGCACATGCATTAGTTGTAAAGTGCAAGCGAATCAGCCGCTCGACATCGTGCGAATCAACTTAATGCATTACAGGCCATTACATTTCAAATTAATTAATCTTGTTGAATATTCGCTAGCATACAACTTGGACAAGCAATAATTAAGGGGAGTTGTTTACAATCATGTCGAGAATAATAAAGATTATCATGCTACCAGCTCTTCGCGTCGGTATCAGTGCCTCACCTGTACGTGTCCGTCATCGTGGCTATCGGCTGGGGAATTGACGAATACATGGAATTAAATCCGGAGTTTATCGGAATCCGGGCCGCTGAAGAAGGTGGGCTTACAGTGACCTGCTCCACGGCGCGTCTTTGGTTGCGGAGTTTTTCTTCTCGACGCCATTTGGCTCGTCGATTACTGAACCACACCTAGAAAGACGAATAAAAATAAAAAAAGTTTAAAATCGCAAAACTAAAAATGATAAGTTAGTAGATCGCAGCTAGCCATTAATTTTTACCATTTTTTCTCGTAGTGAACTAATGGTGGTTACATTAGGATCAACAGAAATTTAGTTATTTCAATTTATTTGCAGGTTGCAGTTGTGTCTACCATGAGAACAAGTTCGGAAAGAAAATAAGTCATTTAAGAGATCTCCAGAACATAACCTTATAATCGCTTAAAATTTTCAGAATTCGTAAGCAAACGAATAATGCAAATAACAAAAAATCTAGATCTTCCTTATCAGAAATACAATGCACCCAATTTTATAGCAGTTTACGCGAAGTAAATCTGTATGGGCCAACTACTGTTACTACTCGAAGGAACGTATTGAAGAGATTAATATTAAACACTGTCTCAGATGCATTTCGGAAAGTGTTTCAGAGAAGGTTAGGTTAGTATGTTTGGTAGATACTGAAGGAATGGCAGTTTAGTAATGGTATGCTTGTGGATGAATAGGGGTAGGAGAATCTTTATAAGCAGGAAGGACAGGCCAAACCTCATTTTTAAAACAATTGTAACCTATGTTAATGCTCAAAGAAATGACATAATCTTGCACTTTACATTTGCTAATTCAGCACGACTTAGTAACATTGCTTTATTAAAGGTACTATTTATACCTTAAACTAGATTTAACATTCCACAGTAATTCAATTTCAATATGGCCTAATAGCATGGTTTACTAAAATTGCGGGCTACACATTAAATTAGATGGCAGCAATGATTGATACTACAAAATGTGTAACCAGTTGTGTTATATCCCTCAATATTAACACAAAATATGTACGTTTTAGATTCAGATTTTCAACTCAAGCATCAGTCGCTTCCGGGCTTTTCCCAGAGCCGCCTGTCTTTAAGAGGCTGACAGTCAATTGTGCCTACGCAAGTTAAATTAGAAAACGCTTAAAAAAGTTTGGCAGTATTTAAAATATGCTGCTTACGTTTAAATGCAGAGTCGGCGGCACGTACCATCAACCGTTATCGAAACACCGGAGTAGCAACCAGGGTGTGATAAAATTCCACGCGTCACGCCCTTCAAGATTTGAGCGATGCAATTCGAGGGCGAGCCTAATTCGCAACATGCAGTTGACCAGCTTCGAGGATTTCCAGATAACTTGATACCGAAAATATTGACAGCTTAAAGCGAGAGGTGGTCGCTATAGCTATGCGAGAATCACGCTAAAAGGTATGCGGTTATGTATGTGAATTACATAATTCATATTCTTATTTAGGTATTTCGCCACTCTGCAAATTAAAATTATTAAATAACGTAAATAACGAACGTTTCGAGGGACAATCTGCCCTCATTATTAGCGATTAACAATTAAAAAGGAACAAGAAACTTAGCTGTTTTCACGGAGATTGAAAAACCACCAACCTCCAATGAATTGCTTGATACTGACGTTTGTTGATTATCTAAACCTACTTGATCTGATCTTTAAGAATCGATTACAGCTATTGTCTAAAAATATTGATGTTTCATCGATATAATATTTCCCACATTCACAGGGAATACTATATATACAATTCTTTGAATGTTATTCTTCGTTGAACGGTTTATTTTTAGACAATAGTTGGCTATCGATTTAAAGATCAAATCAAGTAGGTTTAGAAAATCAAGTCAGTGTCAAACAATTCATTGGAGGTTGGTGGTTTTTCAATCTCCGTGAAAACATCTAAGTTTCTTGTTCCTTTTTAATTGTTAATCGTTGATAACGAGGATTGTCCCTCGAAACGTTCGTTATTTAGGTTATTTAACCATTTTAATTTGCAGAGTGGCGAAATACCCAAATAAGAATATGAATTATAGATTCACGCCACAAAGAAGTTTCAGAGATTATGAGAATTATTCTGGGTTTTCATGCCTGCAATCTCGTACAGGGCGGGATTCAGACAGGAACGGCTACGCATTTTTAAAGATATTTATGTTAACAATCTCTTTTAATTTTTTATTTGCTTATTTAAAATGTACATGCGAGCTAAATCACCAGTAGGTTTTCCATTCTTATTTTATATTTGTTTTAAGAAATGGCCAATCATTCTAAATTTTAAGCCTATTTTCTTTGATTTTCTCTATTATTTTTAGATGTGTTTTAAAGTCAATATATTTGTGTAAACAAATTGGATTTTATTCTGCATGCTGTTTGACGTCAGCTTCAGCCCGAGAACACTACAGGTGTAGACCAAATTCCTATTGTTTGCCAAATAGTAATCGTTCAAAACCACGATTAGGTATGTGAAATGGTTTCGTGCATACTGAGCTAGCTAAGTCAACAAAATGGGAAATACTAAGAAGTGCGAGACTTATTATTTAAATTTAACTTCCCGACGAAGGGGCAAACTAAACGTCTCGTTTCAGTATAGATTGCAACGGCGGGGCTTGAACCACTGTGTCAATTTGAACGACAATATTTCATCATATTGCCCATTAGTTGATAATAATTAATATATTAGGTTTCAAGCTAATCACGAAAAGTTGCTTAATGAAATGAAGTTTAAAGAGGTACCTACATGCCAGTAGGACTTCACTACTCTTTATGCCAAAGCATTGCTCATGAAAAAACAAAACTAGTACACAGCTCAAT
Organism: Agriotes lineatus; assembly: GCA_940337035.1. Classification (NCBI taxonomy): domain Eukaryota; kingdom Metazoa; phylum Arthropoda; class Insecta; order Coleoptera; family Elateridae; genus Agriotes; species Agriotes lineatus. Next base: position 56,496 of record CALNHX010007262.1, read on the forward strand.
ACAGTAGATCGACAAGAGGATGTCGAAGGTGAAGCAGATATTTCAAAAAAGTTATAAACAACTTGTAATCCAAACTGTGATCGAACATATAAGTTTCTTGGCCTTCCCTTAAATTATACTTTATACTTTCCAAATGTAATAGTCTAAAGAAGTTTAATTAATATTGCCTAAATGAGTACTTTCTTGTATTAATTACTTCTATAAATAACAGACGGAATGGGTCAAAACTGCAAAAATTAGCGTTACAGGGCTCTTCATGAACATCGAAGGCAAGGTAGCAGAAGAAAACTTTACTATTGTATTCCAGACATTTTCCGCTTCATTATATATACATTTATACATATAGGATACACATCTAAGTATTAGAAAATATTTAGTTAAGTAAATTGTTATAATTGATATGTAAAAATTTATTAAAGGACACACATTTACAGAAATATTGACAGTATCACGAAATGCAACGTACAAAAATGTCTAAAACTATTTTGAAACCCTTGAAATTTCTTTTAAATAATAACATGTGTTACAGTGTCAATTTGGTAAAAGTGCTTACAATAAATCCTAAAGTAAAATTTCTAAATGTTCTCTTTGCCGCGCTCGGTGGCTCAGACATTAAACATCCTGACTACTGAGGCGAGGGTCGGGTGTTCGATCCCCGCTCCCGGTGAGGTTTTTAAACATAAGCAAATGCGGATGAAAACTCTACAGAATGTCATATCTCAGAAGATACGTAAAAGCCATGTTACTATGATATGTTGGGAAAATATTTCTGACTAAGTTTGCAATATTCTAAGTAAGTTAGAGGATATTCCGCATGCTTAGGCCATGTCCATTTCAAACAACAACTCTGTAGATATGACAACAGAACGAATGGTTTACCTCGTTCCTTCGATGTCTCTATAGTGAAAATGAGATTAATTGCGGTTTCTTTCCTTTTGAAAGAAAATGTTTGACTTTAATTTCTCGCCAGTTACCAGGTGTGGTCTTCTATTTTTACAATTTTTTTGCTGCCTTCACAATAAAATAATAATTGATACAAAAATAAATATGGTGGGATGACGTCTTCTCAAGTTAACTGTTAAATTGACATTCAAGCACCTAATCTATCTGTAATTTTGAAAATCCCACAGCTCTAAAAACCGTTTTTTTTTCACACATGAACGTGCAATATGTGTGAATATGTAAAAATGCTGAAAATAAAACCGTCATTGCATTGCAGTAGATACCATTTATAAATTTATAAAATTTCCGAAAACTAAAAAATTTTGGTCTAAGAATTTCGGATGTAGAATTATGATCCTGTATCCATATTTGTAATTTTTTATAACAACCTAAAATTTTGGACTTATACAAGCGTTAACCAAAAACAACTCCTTAAATAATTATATCAACCAACATCAAAATATCCATATTTTCTGAAAATGCCAATAATGATAAAATAACCGTGGATTTGTCCTAATTTTTTTGGCACATTGTATTTTGTTTTTCTTAATTTTCTAATTAAATTTCTCCCAAGAAAACAATTTAAAAAAATATGTTTTACAAATTTAAGAATCCATATACTACTTGATTCAAGATCATGTAGCAACATAGAAATGAAATATAGGATCTATATCCAAGACAAGTTCTATGTACGAGCAAAACATGAGAAAATCAATTATCTTTGGGAAATATATAAAGTCTAGGTATGTCACTCCATTACTACACAATATGGAAATACAATTTTGCAGCTGAGGGGCCAATAACATCGAAGGGCCACGCTACGATTTCGATTACCAAACCAATAGCGCATCGCTTAGTCTCGCACAATCGTCGATATTTTCAGCTGCAATTGTTTTTGATTGATGACGACACAAGGAAAAGGAAAAAGTTGAGATCGTTACTGTGTCCAGCCACCGTGGGTAATATGAACGATCCAAGCCCACACAATATTGGCCATGTCATCGCCCCGCTACATAAATAAAGGAAACGGGGTCTGCTATACACATCACAATAGGGGAGACCAGAAACGTCATTTTTCACTTGACGACGACAAATAAACGTCGCGATCTGTTTTTTTGATGAAAACTAGAATTTATAATTTAACAAGAACGCGACCTTAGCAACGGACATTACAGAAGAGCAACTTTTTACTTTAAGGTCTTTGAAGATGGATGTTCTGTGTGCAACATAATAAGTTAATTCGACAATAACATTTTTTACTAATAAAAAGAACTAATTAACATGACAGATTATTTAGTAATGATGTAACGTATTATTCCCATTAGATGGTTTATATACTTGTAAAAATTGTTTGTCATAACACTTTTAATCGCTATCTTATTGTAAGTCTTACTACGACAAGCATAGAAATTTTAACCTTGAACCTAATGCTTACAAACGCTATATCTGTACCAAGGATAGCATTATCCATAATAAATTAAGTTCTGAAGAAAGATATCACATAAGTAATTTATTTGAACATCGTTAAAAGAGGAACCGAAAATTAAACGAGAGCGCGTTTATTTTCATCGACTTGATGCCTTCGTGTTTTGTTTCTTCAGGATTTTAAATATTTAGCAACGAAAGCAATTTTGCTCTTCGAAAACGCTTAGACGGGCTTTCCAGATCAGTAAATAATGAAAAAGCTTCGCCCCGGGTGTACTTTTTATTGGCTGAATGTTTAAATTGAATATAAGTTGTTTTTGAAAATACAATATGTAAATGCGAGTAAAGCGCAATCTTAAAAGCAACTTATGTAATAATTCCCTTGTTTCATTACATTTTTATATTTTCTCTTTGATCTTTTTCCACATATTTTATTTGCAAATTAACTCGAGAAAAAGGCTAGCTCTGTTTTTATTAAGAAGGCGGTGTTTCGAGCTGATATTAGATGCCCTTTGTTCGAGTAAATTGAAATGCGCAACCTTAGATAACACGTTTTTGAGCACAAGTTTCAAATTAATATATATTTGTGTTTGAATCATAATTGAAATGTTGTATAACAAAATAATTTATTGGCATAATTTCAAAAAGTCAGTAAAGGCCTAATAAAACTGCAATAGAACAGATATACTCGTACTAAACCATGTCTTTGTCTTTGCCAAGTACATGCGAAGTTTTGAGATAAAATCCTGAAAGTGCGAATATTTATATGGTTATATTAACAGTTCTTATACTCATTGCAAGATAGCTTAACCATTTGTTATAATAGGTATGTAGTGTTTCGACAGTGCACAAAACAAATGTAAATAGCGTTGTTTCATAACAAAGAAAGAGAAAACAGCTAAGTATTATTAATCAAAACGTCACTGATAGCAATTTATAGTTTATTTGATTACAAATTTAATCTCTAGGTTTTGTGTAACTAACAGAAGCCATTTATTATGCTATTTGCATGGTTTTAACGTTCTTACGGAATCTAGAAAAAAAAGCCTTCGGAAAAATTCCCTGGAATAAACCCCCAGGAAAAAAACGCCCCTGGAAGAAGTTCTTCAGAGAAACCAAACAGAAGTTACAAAATGACATTAAAAGCCAAGAAGATTTATTCTGATCCACTTCAATAGAAAAATAATAGTTTTGCTTTAACTTATTGTTTTAAACAAAATAACATAATTCCAGAACTGTGAAAATATGGAAAACTGAAAAAAATGTGCTAAAACCAAAGAAAACAATTTCAGTTGTCAATTGTTGTTACTCCAAGCCAATTAATGACAATTAAGAAAAAAGAGATAAAAACCCCTTTTAAAGCATAATAAAGATGTAATCATTTTACAACAGTTATACAGTAATATTGAGGTTTTATTTTGATAATAATAATAATATTGATATTTTTTCAAATGGCCATGCAAACGGTATAGAGGGTCAAAAATGACAAAAGAATGGATTATATAGAAGACGCAGAATCTTACCCTTAGGATACTAACCTAATGTTGCAACAACTCAATAAATGAATAGGGCGGTTGCAAGCACAGATAAATTTTAGTCCTATACCTCGTATTTGCAAACATCATAGGACTTGCTTTCGATAATGCACTTAGGTCAGAAGTTTAGCTCCTTTAAAAAAAATGACTTTCCTCAAAAAGCATGTAAATTCGTTGATAACGAAGGCAGATTATTCCTCGACGTTCTTCAATCTCAATGACACGGTTCAATCCCGGATGAAGTTCGTTACATATTGACATGGAGTCTGACATACGTTACTGCACTATAATGTTATATGTATGTATGTATAATCGATAACCTCGTTTTGCGCCTTTTGTGCTTGCAGAGCACCCATTGTGTGAGGTGTGTGTGTGTGAGTGTGTGTGTGTTATGTAGGCCTTGTTACTCTATCTCTTAGGTCTGTGGTTCTGAGTACAGCGCAGTTAATTTGGTGCCCAATTGTGAATGGTCGCCCCGAGCCCGGTTCAAATCGCTGCGGAAAATTCCGGTCCTCGCGGGATTCGAACCGAGGACCTGCTTAATGCAAGGCAAGCGCTTACCCATCTGTGCTACTCGGCTTACTCATGTTATATGTTACAGTACTTTATATTTAAAGAATATAGCCTATATGAATTTCGTAGTCCTAAGTTAAATATAAATATTCTTCTCTTCTACTTTTACATAGGCCTAGGGCCTGTTTTTTCCAGGTAGGCAGTCTTTCCATCTCTTGTATGGCCTACCGATACTTCTTTTGCATCTAGGGGACATGCCCCTCGCTATTCTGACCATCCTGGTGTTGTCCATCCTTGATACATGGTTATTCCACTCTTCTCGTCTTGTTCTTGTCCACTCCCCTATTGCTTGTATTGCACACTTATGTCCCGATTTTTAACTCGGTCTAGTCTTATCTTTCCAGCTATCTTTCTTGCGGTCTTCATTTCCGTTGTTTCTAATATTTGTTCCGTTTTGGCTGTATCTGGTCTGTTCTACCGCGTAATTTAATATCGGTCTGACGACACTTTTATAGATCTTTACTTTAGATTCTTTTTTTAAATATTTATTATGCCAGATTGTATGGTTTAGGCAACCCGATACTACAGCCGCTTTATTTGCTTGATGTCTAACTTCGCTGGTCATTCATCCACTACTAGTAATCTCGGCACCAATATTTGTAAAACTGCTTAGGTACTTCTTCTATAATTTTATTTTCAATTTCCAACTTGCATCTTATTGTTAGGGTTTTCGAATTTTTTTTCGATATTTTTAGATTCCACTTTTTATATATAATATTCATGTGGTGTAGTAGGCGTTGCAAATATAAATCTGAAAAAGTATTTTTGCTGAAGGAACACTCGTCTATTCTCACATCTCCACCGATATTAATTGGGTTAACACAAAAAAAAATTTCGAGAGCTTTTAACAACCAAATCAATGTAGCAATCCCACTTAAGATTAGAGTCTAATATTCACCCTAAATGTCAGACTATGCTCAAAGTCTATGGCTAACCAATGTAAATCTAATTTAAGTTTAGCAAAACTTAATTGTCATTCTAGATGTCATCTTGCAGTTTACGTTTCGTATTCGATGGGAGTTTTTCCGGGGGAATTTCCTACTAGGGGCGTTTTTACGGTGTATAATGGTTTGACTCATATTCGTGTGAAGTTATAAAATTTCCTGGACCAAAACTACTTGGTTGTAACGGTCCTGTATTATAGCCACCCACCATGATTACCTGTAGTGTTGCCGCGAGAGACGAGACAAGTCGAGACGAGATTTGCTCATTCTCGATCTCGATTTCGAAAATTCTCGAAAGTTAATTCTCCATATCGAACTCGAAAATTCTCGAACATCAATTCTCGATCTCCAACTCGAAAATCTCGATTCTCGAATTTTAAATAGTATGTGCTACAGGCAATTTACATATATGAACAAGAATTTTTGGTACAGTGACGTTACAATTTCTCTCTGTCTAACATTCACGTGTATTAAAAGAAGATAAACAATGTCATACAAGTCCGTTCCTACAAGAAAACTTTTACCAAACATGGGCTACTAAGTTTTTGTTAAAAGTTTTGTTACGTGACTTTAAGTTTTGTTCTTGTTTCATGGCAATTTTAATGTTAAAAATGCGGTAGTGTAAAAGAGAAGAAATTCAATTGCTGATACAATAGAACTCTTTTTTGTGGTTATGTTTTTATTTTATTTTAAATAAATTGGTATAACTGCTTGCAGCCAGCTGCAAGTGCATTTAATTTTCTTATACAAGAAACGTTCGTGTAAACGGACTTTTAACTGGACTTGTAACGTCACTGTGCCAGAAATTCTTGTCCGTGTAAATTGTTCTTAATATAGGCTGCGGTTATTTTAGGGTAACCCTTGTGAAAGTTTTATAAAAACAAAATAAACTCCTATAACTGTTCCATTGTGTTATTATGCTAGTTTTAAAAATACCATTGAAAAAATGTGGAGGTCGAAATTTAATTAATCTCGTACCGAATGTTCAAGAATTTGATTAATTTCGTTCGTCTCGAATATTCGAGATTGAAAAATGTCAATTTCGATCTAAAATTTCCAGGCGAGATCGAGAATTATTTCGCCTCCGCTGCATCACTACTAATTAATTACTAATAATTTATGGGGGTTTTAAAAATACTATTATTGAATAACTATCGACATGGAGAATTTTCGTCTCAAAATCGAGAATTTTCGTCGCAAATATTCGAGACTTTGGTTAATCTCATCCTAATAATTCGAGATAGAAAAATATCAATCTCGATCTCGAATTTCGAGACGAGAAGAGACAAGATCGAGCATTTCCTCGCCTCGGCTGCCTCACTCGTTAGCTGAACATCGTCTTAGAGTACCTACTTCGTCTGTATATTAAACTGTTGCAGAAATCCTAGGGAAGTTGCAATAGCTCTTATAATATATTTTCTCAAATATATCAATATATGTTGCTGTTTTATAAACAATTGAAATATTTAAATTGTTTGATGGAGCCACGCCCTGATATTTGCCTCTTGCATTTGAGAAACCCCTGGTTAACCCAAAAATTGTATTTTATGGTATAATATGTATAATTGTATGTCGTATCTAGGTATTGATTAATAACTGTCACCACGCTATGGTTTTCATATTTCAAAACGTTTTCACTGAATACTAAAATTAAAAATGTAATCACCTAACTCATGTAATAAACGAAATTCTGTATACAAATTCTGTTCCCAACTCAAATCGCAACTGTCACAAAGAGCAGCGAAAAGTAAAACTCATACAAACGCAGCACGCAGCAAAGAATACAACAAATTTGTTGAGCTTGCGTTATACTTCGGAAACTTGTTCGTAAATTTATTTTGGAACCGTTACTTGAGCACTAAATTGATTTTACAGCCTCTGTATACGGTAGCGAAACTTATAAAGAAGATATCAGGATCAGTTTTACCACACGAGATCAATACTACCAACAAACAAGCTCGAAAACATGCGTCAACATCACATAGGTTCGGTTCGCGTCGCTTTTATGTTTGTTGAGCTGAACCCCGCCGATCCGTGTGTACACTTTCAGGAGTGTACACATTATTTGCATACGATGATAAATATTATGATATAAAAGATCGAGCCCCTCGCTAACAATCTCGAGCCCGAGCGTCATATTGGTCGCGTGCGCCCAAATGGGAGCTTATTGGAGCAATTTGCCCATCAAGTGCTCGGGAGCTCGAAAGTAAAACAAACAGGCGGGCTTGGAGCCTGTAAATGTAATTTCAAATCCCGATTTAAAGGAATCAAAACGTCTCCTCGAATTACGTAATCATTTTACGTTCCTAAACTGGTCATGTTTATACTCCCATAAAAGCCCGTTTACAGCTTTGAAGAGATGAAAACGTACGCTGCTTGTAATTTAGATAAAGTGTCTGCGAGCGAGCGCCATTTTACAGTCCTCGGTTCGCTTTCAAAACTCTGCATTCATTTCGAGTTCGTTACTTATCTAAATTGCTTACAATGTTACTACTGCGCCTATTATGTATCATCCCTCTTCCCGAATGATGTTCTTGTAAAAAGTGCTATATGGTAGTGACGAAGAGATTTTCTACATCCTGTGAAGCTTTGTTTAATCGGATATTCGGATAAACGCAAAGAACTATGAGAACAACCTCCGGAAAGTGTTATGGAACTGAATCACTACCAGATGGCGCATCGATTGCCGTCCCGAACTGCCTTATTTGAATAACTTTATTCCTAACAGAATTTGGACGATATCAATACCAACAAATCCAAAATACCGCCAATATTTTGCTATTTAGTATATAATGTTATCTTATAATACACGTGCATTTTTCTAAAATTAAAGTTAGATCAAAAAGAATTAGCGGCAATACCTAATAACAATTACTATATTCCGTTTTTTCTTGTTCTAAACAATGCTATATACAACGAATATCTCGATTATTTAAGGTGATAGGAAAAATGGTTACTATCGAAGTTTATCGGGACTAATAGAGTGACAGTTATTGGTACGTTAGTTTCACTTCCGGTTTTACAGGAAATTATATCAACTTTAATTTTTTAGCATAATACATTTTAAATTACCTCATACAGAATTTTTGTCTCTGTGCAGCCATATTAAATTGTTACATCCTATATAATAATATGTTTCGAAAAAAACGTTACAAACCGTTACTAAGAGAGGGCTGTAGAATTTTAGTTCCAATGTTAATTGACAATGCGAAACCATTTCTGTGGATGAACAAAATCTAGGCACCTTTAATTTTATATAATTTTTTGTTCAAAACTGAAATTTTATAGACCTTTCTTGATAACAGTATTAAACGGCTTTTCAAAGAATATAATTATGCTGTCTTTTAACTTAATAATGTTTGAACAAAAAACTTATAAAAAGCCAAGTATACCTTGATTTTGCTTGACCACAGAAATGGTTGCCTACTGTCAATTAACAGTGGAAGTGATATTTCACCTCTTAATAACGGTTTTTAATGTTTTTCCGAAAAATATTATTATGCAAGAGTATGACAGTTTAATATGATTGAATAAAAAAAATCTCTATAAGACAAACTAAATTAAAACGTATCATACCATTGGAAAAACAAAAGTTCATAGCATTTCCTGTGAAACCGGAAGTGGAACTGACATACAGATAACTGGTGCTGCTAGTATTTCTTCCAGTATTCTCAAATAGTCGAGATATTCGCTTACACCCTGTATATAACATGATATGTACATTTACTTCTATGTTCCAATAGGGGAAATACAGAGCTGATATGTAGGCTACATGCGTTAGAGTTTATTAACATTCCGTTAAAAGTAATTATCCATTTTATTTATTTATATTCAGTCGTTATGTATTTCTCATTTGAATATATGTATAGTATATGCATAAACGTAAATAAGCAAAGGCGCCTGAAATGCTCATTTGCACGACATACCTACAAGATATATAATAAAATGTGTTCAAACTTTAATCACCATTATATTGTAGCAGCTGTCTTTAACAACTTTATAAAATTATGCGAAAAATCGAATTGTTTACATATTTAGAAAGCCAAACTAGTAAATTATTGCTGTATTTTCTACCATGCTAGAATTGATTAATTTTATCATATCAAACACGAGCAACAAGAAAATGGTTTAAAGTCATTAATTGAAACTTCACAACTTTCTATTGATATTCCACCCCTTAAACATAATAAAATCTTCTGACAATGATATTTTAGTCTTCTTTCTGAAACAAAAAATAAAACCGTACAAAATATGTCACGTGACCTTCCCACGTATGCGTGTTAAAGACGACCTAGGACCCACGCGATTATCTAATGTTTCTAGCAACTATATTTTGGTACTAGCAGTAGCTCGTGGCTAATGAAACATTTAAAATGTAGGACTCTTGCACAATAGACCATTATCACAGAAATAATAAGGGCGTGTTTAAACGGAGCATGTGAGCGACTGTGGAACCATTCAGTAAGGTATTAATGAACCCCCATTATTAAATGAAATGTACTTGTGTTCGTAGTTTTAAAAAACACAACCAATACGAATAGTAAGTACATATTTTTTTTCTGTGATATCTCTCTTATTATTTATCACGGAATGTAGTGTTGAGCATTATTTAAGAGGTATGATTCTTTGTAATGCAAAATATTAGTGAAATATGTCAGGTGGTAAAAAGCATGTAATTTCCATTTAATTACGAGCGCCCTCTGCACTCAGACGAAAATTTCTTATAGTTATTTTCTTGCTCCTCGTGTTCGATATGATAAGATTGATAATTTCTGATATGGTAGAAAATGCAGCAATAATTTACTATTGCGGTTATCTAAATAAGTTTCGTCGCGTGTAATATTCTCCAGTGTCCAGTGACCTCCGACTTCATTTTTATATGGCGAAGCTTATGATTTATGATAAAGGTTACTCATGAAGAAAATTTCAAACACTGAACACTCCACACAAAAAGGATGAAATATATATTTTGCTTTTTGACGTAATTAAATTACCTTTATTTTAAGTTTTCATATTTGGTTTAGTAAAAATAAAAACCATCAGATCAGATCAATTTACTGAAGCTTAGTAAGAGTTAAATGTACCTAATTTTTTATAGTTTGTTGATGGTAGGTTTAAAATTTAGGATTTCAAGTAAAGTTTAACTGAGAAATAATTTAGCACACCTTGTTATTCTAGTGATGTAATTAGCATCATGTATGTGACAACTGTGTTACTTCCTATGATCCCACAGGGTTTGATACTATACATTAAAAAAAATGGTAACAGACTGCAAGTCTTCGGTTCGAATCCCGCAGAGACCGGAATTTTTCCGCAGCCTTGGCGATTGGAATCGAGCTCGGCGAGACCACTTACAGTTGGGCACCAAATTAACTGTGCTCTACTCAGTACCACGACACACACCTCATACATTGGTTGCTGCGCAAGCACGAAAGGCGCTCTCCAACTTTGTATCCCGAATCCGGGGCAAGTTGAGCATTGTACAGCCAGAAGCAAGCGCATAAAGCACCAGCCTCTACACCGCAGGGTAAAATGAGGTTATCGATAATACATACATAGATAAACGTAATTTTAAAATATGCTATTATACTGAAACTGTTATTAAACGAAAACATCTTGCACTGATAAAAAAAATAAAATCTTTCCTATATATGCTATATAACGTAATCTTGACATTTTTTGTAAAAAAAACTATTTCTAAAAAGAATACTTACACTGAAAAACAATTATAAGCAAAATGAGGCCGTGCACGCCCCTTACCGATACTTTAACATACTATTGGCATGGAGTGGTTTTGCCATGCGTGCTCTTTAAGACACTTGTAGTCTTAGTAATCTGTTGAACGATGTAGTCTTAGTAATGTGTTGAACGATGCTTTCATTGTGGTATGGCTGTTAGCATATTATGTTACATTTATAATCGCGCCATATGTGCGACGACTTAGGGCCGGTTGCAGAAAGCAATGTTAAGTCTGGTGTTAGCTAACATCGCGTCAAAGTGAACAAAATCGCATCAAATTTTGTTTACTAATGTATTAGTTACCATAAGCATTTGAGATTTGATTCGTTTTTGTTCACTTTGACGTCGCGTTAGCTAACACCAGACTTAACGTTGCTTTCTGCAACCGGCCCTTAGGCTAAAGAAAACTCCCAAATGAGGCGGGAATTAATAACTGCGAAGCCTAGACGAATGAAATCAGTTTAAAATCGAATCGGTCGGTCCTCTTTCAATAAATTTAAAAATCTTCCCAAACCCAAGCTTAGAATTTGCGACTTTAAATTTTGATAGTCCACGAATGTTGTAACTACGTGAATCTGACACAGAATACAAGTCGATAAATACATACAAAGAAAAAATCGACCAATCTTGCACTGATGCAAAGCAAGAGGGGTCGAAGGATAGTCGACTGTTAATGATGAGATTACTTAATCAAACCTGTATAGCTAAGCAAAGTTGTATGCATCTGATGCAACATGCCTGGAGGACAGAATTTCTGTATTTGGGTCTGATTTTTCTCATCGCACTGCTATATTGAGCCGGTATCCAGAAAATTTCAGTCTTAAGAGCAACCTGCGTTCAAGACGGCGTTCTTCCTCCATCACTGACAAACACATTACAGTCATGCGGAAAATACTGGAGTAGAAAAGACAGTTAACATAGTGACAGTTAGAGAAAACCTTGGTATGACTACACCTACAGTGCACACAATCATTCATGACGAAAATGTAAGAAAGGCTTGGTTTCTATGGATTCACCATAGCTGAAGAGCAAATGAGGCGAGCAAATGCCGAGGAAGCTTAAATATTGAACTTCTCGCAATGTCAATAGGATCGTAAGAGACGATGAAACGTGGCCTTGTTAATATAATGTCTCTACGGAATCACAAAATACTGGGCGTTCGAAGCTGAAGCAACTCCAGTCAGAATCATACTATGAATCAATGAAAACGAGAATGATTGTCGTGTTCGTGACAGCAAGGGAATTTTGGAATGCGGGATGTAAGAGACGCAGAGACGGTTACTGCTAAGTGGTACATATAGCGACATCCATCTTCCGTCATACAGGGGCTCAAAAGTCTCTGTCCAATGTCATGGTCCAACACATGATTTTTGCACTACGACAACGCAAACGTTGGGCCAATACACATGTGTCATCCCATGTGACAAATAGACTGTAGGGAAGACGATTTTCAACTGATGAGGAGCTGCTAAAGGCATGTGATGAAGAATGTCCCTAGCTCTCAAAGAAAATGTGAGTGGGTTGGTTCAACGACTGGTTTCGAAGAATAGGACGGTGTATTGAATTTGAAAGATAAAGTCGTTTTGCAAAACGTGTCCTTTGTTCTAATGAACAGCTAGATCAAATATATCAAGTCGATATGAAGCAAGTGTCCCATTTTAACCTTTTGCAATTATAATTTTCAGTAATTCTAGCAGTAAAAGTTCATCATCGTATAATTTTAAAAAATAAAAGTAGAACAATGTAATGGGGAAGTAAATAAGTTTTATTTTTTTCTACATGTGAACGAGATAAAAGTGTTTGTTCATTTGGAACTGCATCTGTATTTACCATTTGAAGGTATTGACAAAATTGAATTTACAATTGAATTTCGAATTTCTTATATTAACAGTAGTTGTTTCACATGAATGCGATTGTAAATTACAACAGAAATTCATGCTAAAGAATTCCAAATTAATCCAAAATTACCTCAACGTTTTTATTATAGACAGATTTTATTCGAAAGGGATGCTCGCAAAATCGTAAACTGAGCCTAAATCGAAAATTGTGCTACAGTAACTACGGCTGGTTCTACTGATGTGTAAAAAATTGTTACCTGGATACGTGCCTCAGGTAATCCAATTTTCTCGGCTAGCCTTTCCCTGGCGAAAACATCCGGATAATGAGTTCGCTCGAATTCTGAAAATAATCGGGCCGTTTCGTTAAAGTCCACATTTTAAAGCGCAAAGACTCACCCTTTTCTAAGCTGTCGATTTGCTCGTTGGTAAAGGAAGTTCGATTCCTCTGCAGTTTCCTTTTCAATCGAAGTCTCAATTGCGAATCTTCATCGCCCGACGAGTTGTGCTCAGAATTTCCATCAGACGTGTTCTCATGCATCGTATCACCTGTAGAAAATTCGTGTTGTTAGAGACGATTCCGTCAATGGTTTCCGCCTCTATTCATAGATTCTAGTAATTAAATTTGTTTGCTTATTTTGTGCCAATTAGGGATGTAATGTTAGCACGTCTGTCTGTATATACAAAGCGAGTGGAGGTGCCCCGTTATAACTGCCTGCAAGGCAGTTTTATGAATAAAAATGTGACGCAATAACATTTTTATCATAAACAAATGTAAGTTGGTCTGTTACAACGGAGTTGTACATATTTGACGAACAACTGATTCTAATTAAATTAACTGATGAAAATATTCTCCAATTATGTCTGAAACATGAAAACGAAATTAAAAGTCTGCATGTTTTTGAATGTATTTTTAAATATGTCATTTATAAATGCAATTCAGAAGTGCTGGAACTCACAAAAGTCAATAATGGAGTACATAATAAATACTGCTTTATGCAATTAAGAATAATTTGTTAAATATTTTTAAGTACTCGAAAAACGTTTAACCAAGAACTTCTTCCTTTTGCTATTTAAATACCCGCTGTTAAAAAAATAAACACAAAGCTGGACCATCACTTAACTCCCATTAGTTATTTTTCTTTTCTTTTGTTATTATTATTAGCAATATGGTTTATAGTTAACTATTACCGCTTTCCAAGAAGCTTTACCTTTAAATATATTTCGACTTCCATTTAATATAATAAAAAGCAGTATAGAGTTACAATAATTGCTCAGCTTCTTAATCTCAACTGAGTGCAATAAACAGCTGAATTAGGTATTTAATCTTTTATAGAAGGTAACTCATTCCTTACAAATATCGTTGATAATAATCTAGGGAATTTTACTTTGATTAATAAATGATACAATTAATGCAATTCAGAAGGCAAAACAAAACCTAAAACTACACACCCTTAATGAAAACTGGAGGAAACGGCTTAGACCATACGCGAATAGTAGACAAGTGTAACACAAACGTAATGTAAATATAACATTTAATCTTCATTTATTACAGATTTTTGTTAGCTGAATGTCATAGCATTAATATGTTTCATGGACTACCAAAACATTACGTAACAAACGACTTCCGGGATTCGACCGTGTCATTATTGATGACGACCTCAATAATGACACGGTCCAACTCCGGAAGTCGGTTTTTACTAATGACATGGTCGTGAAGCCTCCGAAATCATACCAAAACATTATTCATCCAGAATCTATATAACACCAGTGAGGCATGTGTACGAATTCACAACCGTGAGACAGAACAGTTTAAAGTACACAAAGTTGTGTCTTCTGTTCATTTTATACGGAGAGTGTATTATGGGGAGAGCCCTGGACAACTGAAACGGTGGTGTTGGGAAAGTAGGAAGAATAATAACCAACTTAAGATACGCGGATGTCACAACCGTATTCGCTCCAACCTAAGAACAGATGAACTACTGAACAGAATAGAAGATGAAAGTGCGAGAATGGGAAATCGGGAATTTACAAGACCAAAAAAAGGACTCATGAACAGAATAGAACTCGTGAAGTGGTTTATATACTTAAGCGGATGCGATGAATACATCGCGAGAGGCTTGGCAATGGGAAGAACAACCACGACCAAGCTGCAGAAAATATGGAAGGACAACAACATTACAAGGAACCCAACAATAAGATTAGCGAGAACGCTGGTTTTTCCAGTTACAAATCAGAGACGTAACAATAAAAATGAATATGCGCAAAAATACAGGTGTCTTTGAAGTAACGGTTTGGAGACGAACGAAGTCTTTTAGACAAAACATCACGTCAATCGATCAATCAATAATAGCTAAAATGAAAGCATCTGCTCGTCTCTCAAAAATTATAAGAAGGAACATCTTGAAATACTATGGATACGTGACAACACGGAAAACGGATAACCTGAAAAAAATAACCAAAAGGGAAGTTGAAGGTAAACGATTAGGAAATAGACCATCCAAAAATGGACTGATCAAATAAAAGAACTCACCAAAAGCCCTTTACAAGAATGTACGGGAAAAGTAAAAAACAGAGAACAGTTGCCAGAGATCGTATATTCAATCGAAAATTATACGGAATCATGACGATCGTAACTCCCTTTCGTGAGGAATACCACTTCAGAAAGACAGGCTTGTTCTGTAGGGATTCGTAGCGCTTTCATAATGTTTTTATGGTAATTATATAATTTAACAAATGCACAGAATAATGGGAGTATCTAAACATCGTACCAATATCTTACTATCACTTCTCCTTCGTAAGCCAACATAGGTACCTACCAGAAGGTGTACCAACTGCTCGACTATCATTATTGATTTTAAATAGTTCAACACCCAAATGTAGCCCAACAACGTTGTTAAAAAATCTGCTATAATCACGTTACATACTTTCTTCATTGATGAAGGTTTGTTATTTTTCAGTTGATACTTTCGAAACAACAATAAATGTAAAACAAAAAAACAAGGTAATAATCTTTGACTGCATTAAGAGGAATTAAATATTTGAAAGACGAAGGAGGTGTAAAATTTGCTTCTATATTGTTTTAAATATTAATCTTGATATGATCAATATTTTAGTATTAACTACAACTTAGCACACGGCAACATACATAAGCACTTCTTCTTCTTCTTGGTATACCATCTCCTTATGAAAATTATACTGGCTGTTTTAACTTTTGAAATTGAAAACCTTACGCTGTAGTCTTCATTGGCTTCTCTAATAATTTCTGAAGATCTACTATGTTCTTCATATCAACTATGTATTATATATGATTAGTCGACATACTATTAACATTGATGCCCACTGGCTGGATTTCTAACGTTTTTTCATGATTTCTTCCGAATAGGTGTTAAAAAGAGTGACCAAAAGTATGCCATCTTTCGCAATTCCTCTTTTTAATTAAAATGCCTCTAATAATATCTTGTTGTCAACCCTCACTACACTTTCTGTTTATAATGCAGGTTAATTATGATTCCAACGTCTTTTGTATCAACTTTCTCGTTCTGTACTATTTTTATCATTTGGTCATGCCGAACTTTGACAAACGCCTTGTTCTAATCGTTTACAAAGCAAGCATGTATTTATGTCGTGGTTCACGTCTGATAACACGTTGAAGATAAATAATTCTTGTTTAGTTATTAATCTGCTGTGTTGTTGTTTATATTATTTTTGAAAGTATCACATTGGCACATAAGAATGCAACTATACTAAACATTGTTTTCTCCATTTACAATAGTTTCTTCAAAGGCAAACAATTATTTCTGGCAGCCACATCATTTTTACACGTACAGTTTATTTACTTTTTGTGAACTCTAATTTTAATAGCTACTATTTGACTGGTATAAAATAAAATTTAGATATCCATGCGTACGTATGTAAAGCTGAATTCACTAACCTTTCAAAGTAAACAAAATAAATTTTTATTATTTTAAAACAAATATTTGCGAATTTGACAGAAATGTTGCAATTATTAAGTGGTCTCATGGTGATTTTTCATACCTAATGTTCATAGGGGAATATGGCTGCTTTGCCTGGATTGTCTATTTTCATTTTTACATATACAGCCTTTTTTGTAGTTGCATTTATTGTTAATTAGATTTAAGCTTTGTAATCTAGCATAATGAAAACTGTAAATGCGGGCCCGTGCGTGCATAGCTTAAATATGTGTGCGTTTAGCGCCCCATCGCTGAGAGCGCTAGTAGCCAGCGGGCCTTGCCCCGAGCTGCATGTGGGTGAACGGCTTTTAGTGCATTGTGCCTGCGGTAAGTTAAATTAGAAGCGGCTAAGAAAGCCTTGTAGCAGTTGAAGTTTGCTGCATACCTTTGTTGTGTATATGGTAAGGGTTGCGACACCTCAAAGGTATTTTGTGACGCATTCCGAGGATTTCGTGACGTCACCCATCATTGCGGCACCAGGGTTAGAATTTAGTGTATGCATCGTGCGTGGTAAATTTCCCCGACCACGCAATCCAAGGCGAATCCAATTCGAAGGCTACCTTCTAGTCCTCAAGCCCCGATTTTGAGGTAACTTATGCCTACAGGAAGTGATTGTGCTAACTTAAAGTGATACGCTTACTTACATGAATTGCGTTTTTATTCATGAAATTGCAAACAGGGCCGAACGTGCGATGCACTTTAATGTTTGCGCTTTTACTTCGGCGTTATTTTAATGTTTAACAGTACTTATATGGCAGATACAGTAGGTCTGTTACTATTTAGATGTAACTATGAGTAGCCTCAAGCTATATCGCCTATATCGCCCATAGTGTCAATTCTAGTAATTCTAGAAGTTAATCCTATTTTCTTTTGTTTTATTTATGGTCTTTGTGTGTTTTAAAGTCAATATATTAGTGTAAGAAAATTTGGGTTTCTTGTGTATGTTGTTTAAAGTTAGTTTCAGCCCGTGAACACTACATGTGCAGATCAGCAGTCTGCTTTTTGGTAAATATAACCACAATTGGGATATTTAAAAGATTTTCATGTGTACCGAGCTAACTAGGTACACAAGCAGAGCCAATAAGTATAAAAATAATAAGGCGCACGAGACGCCTATTGGAGTTTAACGTTCCAACGGGTAGGCTAAACAAACGTATCCAAAACTTGCAAGAAAAAGAAGAACAGGGAAATATTATTACTACGATCGTAGCTGTAATGTGTGGTCTATGTTTAAACATATCGATACCTTATTATATCGTTGGATTTTTTTCCTTTGGTGTTCACTGTTGTTTTATTTCGATCTAGCACAGAGCATAGTTTGGTTAGGCACGATTATTATAATTGGAATGAAGAACGGATGACCATATTTACTCAATAAATTCAATTACTGCTAAAATAGTCTTCAAAATAATCGTTTACATAATATATGCTTCAAAATATAACATTTCTGTAGGGTTACAGGATAGGTAAATGGATAGGTTTACATTATCTGCTTTTGTCGTTGTATTGGAGTATTAAAGACGAATGCCATCAACAGTAATTTGGTTGCTAAAAATATGTAAACATATCGATAAGGGATGCCATGAAATAATGTTGACTTAAAAAGTGTAGGATGTAAAGCAATTTGTAATGGCTCCATTTCATATTTAGTTCGAATGCATCTTGTCTCAGCAGCTGTATTACGAGACGCTTTAAAGGTTTTCCGTCGGAAGGTTTTTTACCAATCGCTATGACTTGTATTTAAACAGTTGGTTGAAATGTGTTGTAAAAGAATCTCCAATCACCAGTTGATATGTGCAGGAAATAATTCAGGAAGCAGCGGAGTGCAGCTAAAAGCCTTGATTGCATTTGCACCGTTCAGTCTTTCTATAGGAACGCGCTTTTCCATAGCAAAATAAATAAATTAAAAATTTCGTGTTATACCGCTAACCATGTTAATTAAATTTAAACTAGCCGACTAACAGAAACCGGCATATGTAATTAATCAAAAACGTATTTCCATTCATTTATAAATTATGAGCGGCCAAATGCAGTGCGCGTGGATATTTATTCGGCGCATTTGGGAATGCACCAGTTATATGCTTAATTGCATGTAAGCTCATTAATGTGATATATAAATTTAAAGCAGGATATTGCGTTTAATATGATTATCATAGCGATGGTAATTGAAATTTGTAATTACAAGTGTATCACATAATGACATTTCAGATCGGCGATAATGCGTAATTAGTATTTAACATAAAGCTAGAAAAGTTGTTTGACAGAGCTCGTATGGGAGGTTGGACGAAGTCGAAAAAGCGACGAACCCGTTGAGGCGGAAAACTCGAGTGGACATAAGACCTGATTAGAAAAAGATGAACCTGGCCCAAAGACGGCAAAAAATCGTCGGCTGGACGAAGCAGAAAAGAATAGAGCGAACCGGTCGGATTCGAAATTTTTAATTTCGGTAACCGTCAAAGATGCAGGAGGCGATTTCGGTACTTCGCAATCGCGGCGCAAATTGCTTAAATCTAAAATATGTAAATTCGAGTTGCGAGATTCGTAGGCAGAAAACATAAACAGGAGGCAAGGGAATAGGATCAGAAGATGAAATAAAACAAGGAGAATGAAATGGCGAGGGTGGATATGAAATGGGGTGGAGTTTACAGAAGCGGAAGTAAAGAGGGATGCGAAGCGGGCGGTGGGAAACAGCCGCTAGTGGAATGACTAGGAAGACGATAAAACTCGGATGTTACACTTTTGTTTTCGAGCTAATTTTTGACAAAACTGCCCCGTAAAAGTCACTTTTTAGAAAAATACGGCCGCTCGCCGCCCCCGCCCCAATTTACTAACTCCGTACCGCTCTGAGAAAGCGTCATATTTTGCACAAACTTTCGTCCATATTTTTTAGCTTTTATTTGCTCCGAACACAAAAAGCGCCGTATTTTTCACTAGCGTTAATAGACATCCCCCTTCCAACCCCGCTGTTGTCGAGTGTTACGATGAAATTTACCGCTAACACAATTACCGGTTTAGATTGGGCAGCAAAAGTTCACTCGCATGGAATTTATGTTCATTTTGGAACGGCCGCCCGTCAGTAAACGAAATTATTTTATCTCCAGCCTCGCGCTAGCTTGATGT